>CM049817.1:54890910-54903410 GCA_027422435.1 Schizopygopsis pylzovi | reverse complement strand
TCGGGACTTCGGAGCAGGTTCGTGAATCATGATTTAGATCGGGACTTCGGAGCAGGTTCGTGAATCATTTGATTTAGATCGGGACTTCGGTGCGGGTTTACAAATCATTTGATTTAGATCGGGACTTCGGAGCAGGTTCGTGAATCATGATTTAGATCGGGACTTCGGAGCAGGTTCGTGAATCATGATTTAGATCGGGACTTCGGAGCAGGTTCGTGAATCATTTGATTTAGATCGGGACTTCGGAGCAGGTTCGCGAATCATTTGATTTAGATCGGGACTTCGGAGCAGGTTCACGAATCATTTGATTTAGATCAGGACTTCGGTGCGGGTTTACAAATCATTTGATTTAGATCGGGACTTCGGAGCAGGTTCGTGAATCATGATTTAGATCGGGACTTCGGAGCAGGTTCGTGAATCATGATTTAGATCGGGACTTCGGAGCAGGTTCGTGAATCATTTGATTTAGATCGGGACTTCGGAGCAGGTTCGCGAATCATTTGATTTAGATCGGGACTTCGGAGCAGGTTCGTGAATCATTTGATTTAGATCGGGACTTCGGAGCAGGTTCGCGAATCATTTGATTTAGATCGGGACTTCGGAGCAGGTTCGTGAATCATTTGATTTAGATCGGGACTTCGGAGCAGGTTCGTGAATCATTTGATTTAGATCGGGACTTCGGAGCAGGTTCGCGAATCATTTGATTTAGATCGGGACTTCGGAGCAGTTCGTGAATCATTTGATTTAGATCGGGACTTCGGAGCAGGTTCGCGAATCATTTGATTTAGATCGGGACTTCGGAGCATGTTTGCGAATCATTTGATTTAGATCGGGACTTCGGAGCAGGTTCGCGAATCATTTGATTTAGATCGGGACTTCGGAGCAGGTTAGCGAATCATTTGATTTAGATCGGGACTTCGGAGCAGGTTCGTGAATCATTTGATTTAGATCGGGACTTCGGAGCAGGTTTGCGAATCATTTGATTTAGATCGGGACTTCGGAGCAGGTTCGTGAATCATTTGATTTAGATCGGGACTTCGGAGCAGGTTTGCGAATCATTTGATTTAGATCGGGACTTCGGAGCAGGTTCGTGAATCATTTGATTTAGATCGGGACTTCGGAGCAGGTTCGTGAATCATTTGATTTAGATCGGGACTTCGGAGCAGGTTTGCGAATCATTTGATTTAGATCGGGACTTCGGAGCAGGTTCGTGAATCATTTGATTTAGATCGGGACTTCGGAGCAGGTTTGCGAATCATTTGATTTAGATCGGGACTTCGGAGCAGGTTCGTGAATCATTTGATTTAGATAGGGACTTCGGAGCAGGTTCGTGAATCATTTGATTTAGATCGGGACTTCGGAGCAGGTTTGCGAATCATTTGATTTAGATCGGGACTTCGGAGCAGGTTCGTGAATCATTTGATTTAGATCGGGACTTCGGAGCAGGTTAGCGAATCATTTGATTTAGATCGGGACTTCGGAGCAGGTTCGTGAATCATTTGATTTAGATCGGGACTTCGGAGCAGGTTCGTGAATCATTTGATTTAGATCGGGACTTCGGAGCAGGTTCGTGAATCATTTGATTTAGATCGGGACTTCGGAGCAGGTTCGTGAATCATTTGATTTAGATCGGGACTTCGGAGCAGGTTCACGAATCATTTGATTTAGATCGGGACTTCGGAGCAGGTTCGTGAATCATTTGATTTAGATCGGGACTTCGGAGCAGGTTCGTGAATCATTTGATTTAGATCAGGACTTCGGAGCAGGTTCGTGAATCATTTGATTTAGATCAGGACTTCGGAGCAGGTTCGTGAATCATGATTTAGATCAGGACTTCGGAGCAGGTTCGTGAATCATTTGATTTAGATCAGGACTTCGGAGCAGGTTCACGAATCATGATTTAGATCAAACTATTAAATGTCCTTAAAAAATGCCCTTATTTCATTCGCTATTACAAACAATAGCAGATTTGATTTTCTTTACATATTAACACAGTTCATGTTTCATGGTAAAAACCCAACGCCACAATTTATTTTTTTTTTTATAATAAAACTTAACTTTTCAGCGTAATTAGTCTATTTTTTATGTCAAAATCACAGTTTATTTGACTGCATCTGGTTCTCCGTCTCAGGATGCTAACTTCATGACGGTGTTGGAGTTAGCCGTGCGCTTCGGGAAAACTTTGATCATTCAGGAGATGGACGGCGTTGAACCCGTGCTGTACCCGCTGCTGCGGCGAGATCTCATCGCACAGGGTTAGTACACTGAATGTGCATTAAATAATACAAATCTAAAATAATACTCAGAATTGAAATGCATGTTTTAGGACAGCTTTGATGAAAGGTTTTGATCCACTTCAAATGTTGAGTAGTATATTTGGACATACTGTTTTCTTCTATCAATTTTCTGATACTGAAAGTTTGCAGTTTAATTGCAGCACATGCATTGAATCTGATTGAGAAAGCAGTCAGATTTGTTTGCATGGCTCATATGTAGCTGTTTAACAGATTATTTAGTATCTCCACCACCCCTTCATTTGGTTTGAGCTCAGTACGACTGTCAAACTCAATTCGAAGTTTGTACTTAAATATTATAAATATTCAAATTCTATTTTAATTTAAAAGGCATAATTTCAGTTAGGGGGAAAAAAGCTTTTGGCTTCTCTCCTGAGGCCACAAGAGGGCGCATCGAGCAAAATATTAGTAATGCACTGTTCTTCAAAGCATAAAATAACACGACTACCTTTGAAAAATGTGCATAATGTTTAAGCATATATAATTAGGTTGCATAAACAGAAACAAAAAAGCATCATGTGTATACACAGTTTAATACAAAGCACGGAAAACCAATCACAAAGAGTAACGTTACTTTCTTCATTTAAAAACAGATGCTGTGGAATTAGGAGAGACCCGTCCCGCCATAAAAATTATTTTCAAAGTTGAACTTACAATCATTTTAAAATGGCTTTCTAAATATCCGACTCTCTTTTGCGAGACGCGAGTGCAACGCTGATAGATTATGTCTCTCTAGAAAATGCGCTAAATATGCGTTCTGTGTGAACGGCTTGGGTCCAGTTTTGACATAAACAACATGTTCTCCGCACTGATGTTTGCAGTGTTTTGAATGAATAACGTATCCAGTGGGTTCAACTAGATAGACTAAAAGAAGCATTCAAATGCACTGACACCTACATCTTCATCGCATCTCTCGTGCACCGCTGATAGACACCTAAAACTCCAATGCAACGTTTTGTCTTCGAATATGGATTTTTATTTTAAATTCGACGAATATTCAAAACTTGATTTTTTTTTTTTTTTACAGCCCTAGAGCTCAGTCAGATTGATTGAGGCATTTACATAAATGCTTTTCAATCATTACTAACGGATTATTAGGTTGCTTATTTACATATCCAATGATAGATCCTCAGTCACTTCAGAGAGTTTCTGAAGGCAAACAATGCCAGATTTACACTGGAACTAAAACTGACAGCCTGGCCCAAAAATACAGGAAAAATTATGAAATACGTTTACATTTTATCCAAAGCGACTTACAAAGTAGAAGCAAACAGATCAACGAGAGAGCAACAATATACTAGTCTCAGTTTGTCTAGCACAGTGCACATAGCAAGGATTAATATATATATATATATATATATATATATAATATACATTTCTGATTATTATCAGTGTTGAAAACAGTTGTGCTGCCCAATATTTTTGTGCAATCTGTTATATACACATTTTATTTTTCAGGATTCTTTGGTGAATAGAAAGATTTATTTATTATAAATGTCTGTCTATACTGTTACTCTAGATTAATTTAATGCATCCTTGCTGAATAAAAGTATTAATTTATTAAAACATATCATACTGACCCCAAAACTTTTAAATGGTATTTTTTGTTCTGATTGGTTGTGATTTTGTTATTTCTCTATGATTTAACTTTCAGTGAGAACTGAAACATTAATTTACGCTTGAAACATGTTGTGTCACTCATGGTTAGAACGCGGAGTTAGATGCTCCTTTAGGAAACACGCACGCACACACGCACACACACACACACACACACACACACACACACACACACACACACACACACACACACACACACACACACACACACTCACACACTGCGCCTGTAGGGTGTTTCTCCTCCTGTGTGTATGAAATAAGACCTGCGGGCATTTCTGAAGCCTCCTCCAAATGCTGCTGTGTGTGTGTGTGTGTGTGTGTGTGTGTGTGTGTGTGTGTGTGTGTGTGTGTGTGTGTGTGTGTGTCTGTGTGTGTGTGTGGAGCAGCTACGGCTGAGTCTATCAGGGCCAGCGGGAGGCAGATAAACCAAGAGCTTTTCAGTGCTTGGATGAGGAGAGAAAGAGAGAGAGGGAAATTAAAGCGTGTGTACAGACTGCTGCATTGCAGACGTACAGAAGAGATGGCACACACGCACACACACACACACACACACACACACACAGACAGTGTTGTGTTCTGTAGCATCCAATCTGGCAACCCCACAAATTCCACACCAGACTGGGCTGCATTCATTAAGGCTGGTTTTCTGCAGTACACGCTGCATACTGTGCTGAGTATGGGGATTTCAGGTTTGCATAGAGTCTGTGTTATTTTAGTATAATTATTATTATTATTATTTAGTATAACTGTTATAATATGTATTAATAGTTTGAAATAGCTTCTATTTTTATAGTTTTAGTTTTCATTTTAGTAATTTTCTGATGTGCTTTTGTCATTTTTTTGCCTTATTTTTGTTTTGTTTGTTGAGCTTTATTTCAGTTAGTTGGAAATCATTTTTAATAGTTTTTGTTAAAAACACGTCAGAACACATTGCGTGTGCACTGTATCCCACAATGCAGTGCATTCAACTTGACTTTATATCCAGCGTGACAAATGAATCGCAATTCAATTCAAGTAATTAAAAAAAACATTGGTTCAACAGTTTACATCTCCTCAACTTATTATTCAATCCTACAGCCAAATTAAGATTTATTTTATTTTATTTTAATAGAAATATTTTGTATGTCTTAATGTCACATCTGATGCATCCTTGCTGAATAAAAGTATTCATTTATTTTACAAAAATCATACTGACACCAAACTTTTAAACAATGGTGTTCTGATTATTTTATTTTATTTTAATATAAATATTTTGTATCATTTTACATGTATTTACTGTCACCTTTGATCAATTTATTGCCGAATAAAAGTATAAACTTTTTTTTTTATAAATCAAAATCATACCGATTACACATTTTTGAACGATAGTGTCCTAATTGGCTGTGTTTTTATTTTATTTTCAATATTTTATATTCGTTTTGCTCTTTGTGTGTGTGGCAGGGCCGCGATATGTGGTGCAGATCGGAGACAAAGTCATTGACTATAACGAGGATTTCCGTCTGTTTCTGACAACCCGTAACCCCAGTCCCTTCATCCCACCTGATGCCAAGTCTGTCATCACAGAGGTGAACTTCACCACCACTAGAGCAGGACTACGAGGACAGGTAACACACAGACACACACACACACACACACACAGACACACACACACACACACACACACACACACACAGACACACACACAGACACACACACACACACACACACACACACACACACACAGACAGACACAGACACAGACACAGACACACACACACACACACACACACACACACACACACACACACACACACACACACACACACACACACACAGACACAGACACAGACACACACACAGACACACACACACACACACACACACACACACACACACACACACACACACATAGACACAGACACACACGCAGACAGACACACACACACACACTCACAGACACACACAGACGCAGACGCACACACACACACAGACAGACACACACACACACACACACACACACACACACACACACACACACACCCACACCGACACAGACACACACACACAGACACACACACAGACACACACACACACACACACACACACACACCACACACAGACACACACAGACGCACACACAGACGCACACGCACGCACACACACACACACACACACACACGCACAGACACACAGACACAGACACACACACACACACACACACACACCGACACAGACACACACACACACACTGACACAGACACAGACACACCACACACACACACACAGACACAGACACACACACACACACACCCACACAGACAGACACACACACACACACACACACAACACACACACACAGACACACACCCACACACACACAGACACACTCACACACACACACACACACACACACACACACACACACACACACACACACACACACACACACACACTGCTCTGACTCCATAAAGCTCATCAATATCACATATGTGTGTGTTTAGCTCCTAGCATTGACCATCCAGCAGGAGAAACCAGAGCTGGAGAGCGAAAAAACAAAGCTCCTGCAACAGGAAGAGGAGAAGAAGATTCAGCTCGCTCAGCTGGAGGAGTCACTGCTGGAGGTACTGAAGCACCAATCCCAGCATGCCCTTTTACTAGATGTTTTTCTCTATAAACGCAACAAACTGTGTGTTTTGTGTGTGTAAAGACATTGGCAACCGCTCAAGGGAATATCCTGGAGAATAAGGAGCTGATTGAGTCTCTGAACCAGACCAAAGCCAGCAGCGCTCTGATCCACCAATCGCTGACTGAATCGCACCGCCTGCAGACGTCACTCGACCAGGTGATGCTGGGAAAGAGTACGATTATGAACAAGATACAGAATGAATGAAACAGCAGGTGGCACCAGTGTAACATCAGTCTCTCCGTGTGTCTGTAGGAAAGAGACGCGTACCTGCCGCTAGCCGAGACGGCCAGCAAGATGTACTTTGTGATCACGGATCTGTCCAAGATTAATAACATGTACAGATTCAGCCTGGCCTCTTTCCTGAGACTCTTTCACAGAGCGCTGCAGACCGAACAGGTGACGAGGACACACACTCATCTGGACACACTGATAAAATAATGAGTTAGTGAAGCTAACTGTGTGTGTGATGCAGGAAAGCGAGAGCACCGATGTGAGGATTTCCACGCTGGAGAGCCGTCTGAAGAACATGGTGTATGAGTATATCTGCCGCTCACTTTTCAAGGTAACACACACTGAATCCCTCATTATATAATAAAATAATTAGTGCTGGGCAACGATTATAATTATTAATCGCAATTAATCACATGATTTTCTGCGATTAATCACATTGTTGTGCACAAAATTCAATAAGGAATTCAAAAGTAGGACTTTTTTTCATTAAAAAATACTGCTGTATGAACAAAAGTGCAATAACATTTGGTTTGCGAACACTTTAAACAAATAAGGTGCTTTTTTACGCCAGTATTCCTTTTACATAGTAGCAGTTCAAATATGTCTTGTAAATCGCAACTTATAACATTAATGTAATCAAATTAAATATAAAACCAAAGCTATTTGCCACTGCCAGGGCATTAATGTTTTTATAGAAATATTTTATAGAAAAACAAGTTATGCTCAGAGTCCAGAGCCTCGAGCGTGGGACAACACTCGTGTGTGTGGAAGAGTAAGTGTGTACTCGCACTAGGCAATCTTTACCGTGCCCGAGCGCGTTTGACCTCCAAAGCCCGGTTGGTTTGACTAGTGTGATCTCTCCGTTCGTTCAGCCGTCCCTGACTCGGTTGGAAGAGGCGGGCCAGAGCACGGTTCGGTTGGGTTCGGGTAGTGGTACACATTAGAGGGTGACACGGGAGTGAATTCTCAAACCTCTCCCGTCCCACTCCCACAAAAATTAATCTCTTCCCGTCCCAATCCCACGAAAAAACTGGGGGAAAATCCCGTCCCGTCCACTCCCGGAAGAATGACTCCCATTCCCTCCCACTCACGTGTCGTTTTTTTTTGCCAAAAATCTGTCAGTTACAGTAAAAATATAGTACAGATCACAGCGTGCCCACCTTATTAGTTGAATAAAAACCCAAAATGTCGTTTTTTGTTATTATATTGAACTGAAAGCCATCTTATGCACAGTGTTGCACAGATTAAATTTCATGTAAATCATCCATGCTAACACACACGTCTTCTATTTTTATTTTTTAGACATTTCACTCTCTATAGATATATTTTTCAAAGACGGAGTTTCGAAGTTTCTCGCTCAAGTTCACATGAGACCTAAAGCGCATCCTGTTTGCTTAAAAGCGCAACGTTTCGTTGTTATTCTGAGTGCACACAAATAAACGTAGAGTCTTTACAGATTCGAAAGATGTATTAGGCTACTTTTATCTGTATGACCAAGAATGACGGAGATTTTAAGAGCAAGTGAACGCACCGGAGCCTGTCTTGCAGCAAACGCGCTTCCACACAAACACTTCAATAGCGCACATTTCTCTAGGTTAACATCATATTGAGCGGCCATGTAAAGTTGCTACTACATACATCTTTCAGATGAAAAGCCATATTTGAGGTTGATGAATGATAGGTGAGCGTTTGGATGTCCTGCCCGAGTGTATTACCACATAGACCAGCCGTTAACAATCTGTCCATCACGGACTGCGTCATTCACTTAACCAGCCACACCAAAGCAAACAGGAGGAGAGCATAAAGAGACAGTTGAGTTCAGAATTAAAATATACAGTTTATAGTTTATTCATATAAAAGGTATATTTGTGTGTAAAGTTGGGTATCATTACTATTCCCGGTCCCGCCCACTCCCGATAAAATTTTTTCCTTTCCCGTCCCAATCACGTGATTCGTAGAGATTTTGTTTCCCATCCCGCGGGATTCCCGGAAAAATGCCAGCCTCTAGTACACATGTAGTGTGAGCGGAGCGCAGATCTTTTGATACGTGCAGCATGATTGCGTATATATATATATTTTAAGAGGGCCATGTATTACCACGTCCCAAACGACTCAAAATCATAAACCACAATGTTAACGAAACGATGCAGTCCACTGTGCTTCTCTGCTGTCTTCACGTGCTATCGGAAACCTCCTATTTCTCACTTATGAAGTCGTGATTACGAGCGCGTTGCATTCTTTTCTGTTAAAAATAACAGGGAACAGTGGTTTGTGAATGATGCTTAGCCTAAATCATTTTATAATGCGAGTGCTACTGCGGTCTTAGGCCCACCCCAAATGCTCTCATTGGTTGAGACGCGTGATGACACCCATCCCAAGCCAGTACTGATCAACATCCCACCCCTCCTGTGACCCATGGCCAATGAGCAACAGGCTTCCAAAATAATAATAATAATACAAAAAAACTGCGTTAATGCACGATAAAATAATTGTTGGCGTTATTTAATTAATGTGTTAATGTGATAATAATGCGTTAACTTGCCCAGCCCCAAAACATTATGTATATTTTATTTAGAGGTGGGCATAGATTAATTTTTTTAATCTAGATTAATCTAGATAAATTTTGGAATTAATCTAGATTAATCTAGATTAAAATGGCTCATTTGAATTCTGCCGAAGGCATTCAGAATATGTGTGCTACCCAAATAATGACTAAAAGTAAGTCTTTGAGAACGGGTTTCTCAAGCCAGGTGGCGCATTAGACCAGGGGCTCATCTCCTGTTTCCAAAATGCATCACAAACTTTAATCTCTTCCCGTCCCAATCCCACGAAAAAACTGGAGGAAAATCCCGTTCCACTCCCGGAAGAAGGTTCAAGGTTCAAGGTTCTTTATTATTTGTGACTCAATATGAGTCACATATGGGAGGGAATGGGAGGGAATGACTCCCATTCCCTCCCACTCCCGTGTTGTTTTTTGGGGGTTTTTTTTGCCGATAACTGTCAATTACAGTAAAAATATAGTACAGATCACAGCGTGCCCACCTTATTAGTTGAATAAAAACCCCAAATGTCGTTTTTTGTTATTATATTGAACTGAAAGCCATCTTATTATGCACAGTGTTGCACAGATTAAATTTCATGTAAATCATCCATGCTAACACACACGTCTTCTATTTTTATTTTTTTGACATTTCACTCTCTATAGATATATTTTTCTATGTACTGTATTTTTAGATATATTCGAGTTTCGAAGTTTCTCGCTCAAGTTCACATGAGACCTAAAGCGCATCCTGTTTGCTTAAAAGCGCAACGTTTCGTTGTTATTCTGAGTGCACACAAATAAACGTAGAGTCTTTACAGATTCGAAAGATGTATTAGGCTACTTTTATCTGTATGACCAAAAATGACGGAGATTTTAAGAGCAAGTGAACGCACCGGAGCCTGTCCTGCAGCAAACGCGCTTCCACACAAACACTTCAATAGCGCACATTTCTCTAGGTTAACATCATATTGAGCGGCCATGTAAAGTTGCTACTACATACATCTTTCAGATGAAAAGCCATATTTGAGGTTGATGAATGATAGGTGAGCGTTTGGATGTCCTGCCCGATTGTATTACCACATAGACCAGCCGTTAACAATCTGTCCATCACGGACTGCGTCATTCACTTAACCAGCCACACCAAAGCAAACAGGAGGAGAGCATAAAGAGACAGTTGACTTCAGAATTAAAATATACACTTTATAGTTTATTTATATAAAAGGTATATTTGTGTGTAAAGTTGGGTATCATTACTATTCCCGGTCCCGCCCACTCCCGATTAAATTTTTTCCTCTCCCGTCCCAATCACGTGATTCGTAGAGATTTTGTTTCCCATCCCGCGGGATTCCCGAAAAAATGTCAGCCTCTAGTACACATGTAGTGAGAGCGGAGCGCAGATCTTTTGATACGTGCAGCATGATTGCGTATATATATATTTTATAGGGCCATGTATTACCACGTCCCAAACGACTCAAAATCATAAACCACAATGTTAACGAAACGATGCAGTCCACTGTGCTTCTCTGCTGTCTTCACGTGCTATCGGAAACCTCCTATTTCCCACTTATGAAGTCGTGATTACGAGCGCATTGCATTCTTTTCTGTTAAAAATAACAGTGAACAGTGGTTTGTGAATGATGCTTAGCCTAAATCATTTTATAATGGGAGGGCTACTGCGGTCTTAGGCCCACCCCAAATGCTCTCATTGGTTGAGACGCGTGATGACACCCATCCCAAACCAGTACTGATCAACATCCCACCCCTCCTGTGACCCATGGCCAGTGAGCAACAGGCTTTCAAAATAATAATAATAATACAAAAAAACTGCGTTAATGCACGATAAAATAATTGTTGGCGTTATTTAATTAATGTGTTAATGTGATAATAATGCGTTAACTTGCCCAGCCCCAAAACATTATGTATATTTTATTATATCACATTAAAACCCCTGCACCAATCAGAGCCCTCGTTATGTTCCCATAGCAACGACTCCACCCACTTAAACCCATACAGCATCAGCCATCATTTTGATGACAGCAAGAGATTCGTTCACATTAATTGAAATCACATTCTATTTTATTTTGTTACATTTTATTACATTTATTTTTAGTTTTATTTAAAAAATAGTTATTTAAAAAATATATAATAATAACAAACTATGTACAAATGTAAATACAATTTTATCAAATTAATTAAATATATTTATTAAATAAAATATAGTAATATAATTTAAAAAGAATGAAAATGACAAAAGCACAGAAAACTAATATTAAAATGAAATATAAAATGTAAAAATAAAAGCTAACTGAAAATATTAATAACACTATAATACTACATAGATATTGCTAAAATGACACTCTTTGGCCGGTTTTGTGTAACACTAGACTTCAGTATTTTAAAATGATCCGTTAAAAAGGAGTTGCTTCGTTTGCTAGCTGACAGAACGGCTTTGGATGTTCATTTGATCATTATCCCCGTGTTATTCATCATATTTTGTCCGATCCGGCTTTCTTTTGCCTGTCAAAGTTTACAATCCAAAGTAAAAAAAGTCCACATTTAATTGAATGTACTCATGCCACCAAGAGCTGGTTCTGTTGTGACAGACTTTAGTTAAAAACGTTATTGATCTGAATATGGAATTAATAAAATGGCAGTAATGAATTCATATGATGTTTGTAAATCAGCGTTTTGAAGTTTGAGTTGATGCAGCACAGCGTAAATGAATGTTTGTCCGCTGAGAGAGCTTCATTGATTCGAGCAACGGTGATCTAGTTTTGTTTGGGTTCGGTCTAGCCAGATTGAGCTGTTGTTTTGTGTGTTAAGAGACCAATTTTTCCAGCACAGAACCTGCTTTTCTTCAGTGCTCATCACGACCGAGCCTCCAGCACTGTGTCATATTCATTCAT
The DNA here is from genome assembly GCA_027422435.1 of Schizopygopsis pylzovi. Lineage (NCBI taxonomy): Eukaryota > Metazoa > Chordata > Actinopteri > Cypriniformes > Cyprinidae > Schizopygopsis > Schizopygopsis pylzovi. The sequence continues at coordinate 54,891,155 of CM049817.1, read as the reverse complement.
TTATGCATTTGGCAGACGCCAAAGAGACTTGCATTGCTTTCAAGCTACACATTGTCTCAGTTCATGGGAATCGAACCCGTGATGTTTGTGCTGCTAGCGCTGTTCTCATCTAAAATGATGAATGTGTGTCCGTTTACAGGCGGATCAGTTGATGTTTGCGCTGCACTTTGTGAAGGGAATGAACCCAGAACTCTTCCAGGAGAATGTAAGTGTGTGAGCGCTCTCATAACCGATCCTGAATGAAT
>CM049817.1:54880910-54883410 GCA_027422435.1 Schizopygopsis pylzovi | reverse complement strand
TTCTCCTGAAGAGCCGGCAGAGGCTCGACTTGTCCGGGTCTGAGACGACACACACACACACACTCGTACAGGACGTTCTTCAGAGCTCGAAACACCTTACGTGTCAATTACCCTTCACACAGGGGTCCTTCTGTCGTCTGTGTTTGTACCTGCTCACTATTGTTCTGTGTGTTGACTCCCAGTATTGAGCTGCACGTGTGAAGAGCAGCTTGTCTGAAGACACTGTGTTACTCCGTTCACTCTTTTATCACACACAGATGGTTTGATGGAATGGGTTCAGACGGTCACGCTGATGCTATAATACCACACTAAAATAAATACGATTCCTCATGAATAGTAATGTTCGTTCCACTGCCATTAACTGAACTGAAGCAGAACTCGCTAAATCTTTAAATACACCTGAGCCCCTATAAAAGGGGGAAAGTTCAGCTACTGGTGGGAATTGTTCTGTGGAAGCAAATAAACCTTTACTTTATTTGATTTAGTTTTATTTTTGTACAATATTAATTGTAAAATTGATATTATGAACCTTATAATATTTTATTATTTTATATACTGTATTTACTGTATAGTTGAACTGGTTCGTAGGGTTACACTTATACTATAATTATTATTGATTTTTTATTTAATTTGATAAAAATTAACACGTTTTTATTTAGAACCATATTTCAAAATTTTATATTTCAAGTTGTTTATAAATATAAATAAACATATTTTATTTTTATTTCTTTTTTATTGAAAATATTTATTGTATTTAGTTTTTTTTTAAATTATGAACCATATTATAACATTTAACATATGATATCAGATATTGTTTTTAGTTTATTTTCTAATGGTTGTTGTGGGTTACGCTAATGCTATAACTATAACATCCATAAAATAAATACTAACATTCCTCATGAATAGTAATGTGCGTTCTGCTGCCATTAGCTCTAATGCCGTGTCATTAGGAATTAAAGCAGAACTCAGTAAATCTTTAAATACGTCCTGACTAGCAGAAGAGCTTTTCCCATGGCACGGCGTGTCCTGAAGAATTACTCTGCGTTTGAAGGGTCTGAATGAACTTCATGCCCTCGCTTTCTGATACACTGAACCTGGAGAGAGATCTGTTAACGCTCAGCAGCCAATCACCTGAGCCGGAAATGTCATGTGACTGCTCCTCCTACCATATTAGGACAAACCAGGGAATGCTGAACTCCTTTATACGATGCTTAATTCTTTTTTATTTGCATTTTTATCCATTTTAATACATTTTTACATTCAATTCAGCTTTAAAAGTCAATTTAATGGGCTGGACTGGCTGTCTGAGACTTAATTAATACTAGTAATAAATACCATTATAGTATTTATTTAGTAATATTTTGAATTATCTTTTATTTTTTTATATAAATGTCAAGTGTTAGTAACATTTAAGATTTCAAGTTGTATGATTTTTTATTTTTTTTTGTATTACGTTATATGCATTTCTTATTTTATTATGAACCTTATTAAAACATTTAAAGATGCATAAATAACATTATTTTGTTTATGTTGTTATTTTATTTGAAACCCTTTTTGGAACATTTAACACTTCATGTTTAAATTATTTTCTTATAGACCTTATTATAACAGTTCAAGAAATGTATGTTTATTTATTTATTCATCACTTGAAGATATTACTGTAAGTACAATTATACCCCGCACACCAATTCATCTGCCAAGATTTTAAACTTGAACAACTTTTAAACGTTCTTTTCTATTAAATGAACGTATTTTATTTTGAGGAATCTAATTTGAGCATGTTTTATAAACTTTTATTTTACAGCTATCATTATTTTATTTTGAATCTCATTGTGAAGTGTTAGCAGAACGTCTTCTGATGTGTTTTTACAGCAGTGATTCTGCAGGAGCGGTAATAACGTGGTATTTTAGGGCAGTAAACTGTGTCTGACATTCATTGATGATAGTCTCTGTGATGTATTGACTGACGTCACTGAAGGTCACGCTCTTCTTCTGCTGCCGTTCCAACTGGCCGCTACCTGCACTTTTATTTACTCGCCAAAGGCAACTTTCACTCTCGTTGGATCCAGTTGAACGACTGTCAGATGCTTTCCAGAGTCCTAACGGTGTTCCTCAGAGAGAGAGAGAGTTTGATGTCTGACGCAGAGTCACTGTGTGTACGCTGACTCAAAATGCTAATGGATCTTTGTTTCTAATCCGCTTACAAGTGACGTTAAGCTGCAGAGTCATTTAACGGCTGTTAGAGCCGGACCCGCTGTCTGAGACAGAGTAGATGTGTGTGTGTGTGTGTGTGTGTGTGTGTGTGTGTGTGTGTGTGTGTGTGTGTGTGTGTGTGTGTGTGTGTGTGTGTGTGTGTGTGTGCTGTCCAGGTTAAATCTGCTCCGCGGAGTAGAATAGCTGTGCGCTGGCTTGTTCTCGTGGTTGCTATGGAAATAAAATGTAAGGTCACTTGAAGATATTAGAGAGCAGAGCTCGACTAGAATGACAACGATGTGCTGCA
>CM049817.1:54843410-54873410 GCA_027422435.1 Schizopygopsis pylzovi | reverse complement strand
CTGTTGTTCTTTCCTGTGGGGTGGAGATCATAATGCGCTGACAGACAAAGTACATTCACACCATATTTTCACCGTATTTCTGAAGTGACTTTTTACACCGCGGGTGTAAAATTTCAGAGACAACTATACACAATTTTTATGACTTGTTGGAATCCAGGCAAATGTTCTCAGTCAAATTTTACTTTATTTTAGAGCTCTCTATCGACTAAAATATTGAATCGTGATTAATCACATGATTGTCATGAGTTAACACGGGATTAATCACAATTTAATTGCACATTTTTAACTGTCCTAAATGTTCCTTAAATTAATACTTTTCAAGTTTTAAATACTCTAATCAACATGGGCATGGACAAATATGGATGCTTTATGCAAATGCATGTTTATTATTATTGAAACTAGGGGTCGACCGATTATCGGCCTGGCCGATTATCGGCGCCGATATTAAGCATTTTACCGATTATCGATATCGGCCATTTTCAAAACAGATTTGCCGATAATTTTTTTTTTTTTTTTTTTTTAATGCAAACAAACATACTATTTACAGGTGACATTATTTATTGGTGAATAAATAATACAGGTGAAACTATTTAATGTTTAAATGCACTATTTGGCTCGATGCAGCCTGTCTGAGTTCAACACTGTGAGAGTGAGGCGATCTCTCAATCTCTGAGAGTAATCTCCGCCCACCGCTCATCTGATATGTAGAGTCACGAGTCCGACCAATCAACGCGGAAAACTGAAGGCAGTCTCACACCGAGAGCACATGCTAACTGGAGCTGCCTCAGTGATCACGCATCAGTTGTCTCTCAAAGGTAAAGCAGCAGCAGACGTTGCTGAAGTTGCAATAAATCACAATCCACTATGATGTGCGCGATACGGAAAATGCGGGCGGAATCGCGGAATGCAGTCATATAATGGAATTTACCGTATAACGCGGAATGTGTCGAAGTTTGGATGAATTAATCAAAAGTAGGTCAGTACACTTAAATCGACTCGCGCTATGGACTAGTATCTATAAATATTAAGCCGTAAAAAACACGTTAAATATGAATCCTGCATGTTCTGCATCTCTGTTAATGAATGACACAGACGTGCGGTTTCATTTACTGCACACATACATACTGAAGCGCACGTGACGCTCGCAGTGACTTCAGCGTCTGCCGTGTCACTAAATGAGGACATAAATACATGAACAACATCCCCAGAACTGCTCAGAGAGTCACTTCAAGAGCATTTGACCGTTTCATTTGAGTAAAACGATCGTCATATCATATATACATAGGCTACAGAAACTTAAAAGGTTCTCATTGGCAACCTGTCAAAATATAAGTTCGGTTTAGCCGAATATATTACTGTATACGTAATACAACTACAACAATTATTACAACTTTTGTTGAGAATAATAACACAATAGCTATTTCTTCCATGTTTTAATTTTAATAGTAAACTCATTTGTTTGCCAAAAATAAAGTCTAACTCTCATTTGATTAAAAGATAAATTAAATTAATGTTTTATGCCTTCATTTGCACTGTACTGTAAATTAAAACCAACGGAAATGTGTTGTTATTAACAGTTTTCAGAATTAAAAGACATGTTTAAAAGCATTTAAAGAACGTTTTTTTTGTCAGAGCTCTTGTTATTATTAATTTTGGCATTAATTTTCATTTTTACACCAGACACGTATATCGGTTCAAAATATCGGTTATCGGTCTACTTGATCTGTAATAATCGGTATCGGTATCGGCCCTGAAAAACACATATCGGTCGACCCCTAATTGAAACCATAGTCAGCATAGATCATGAATACTAGACATGTTTCAACGGTCATAGATGTTTTTCAAAGAACGTGTTCATGTCTATTAGACTCATGAAAAAAGAAACACCAGCTTCCCTTTACTTCTCTTTCTTTGCACTGAGCAATTTACTGACACAAACCTGTTTACATAATTTGCAGGACAGAGCAGCTCTTCTTCTGAACATGCTGTATATTTATTATTTTGTATGACTTTTGTTTGTCTCTCTGTGCCCACATATTGTAATTTGACGCAGCCAAATTCTCAATAAAACTGTTTTCATTGTTGTATTTGGCTGTTTCTGTTGTCAGACAACCGAATGAATATGAAATAGTGACTGAAACGCGACCCATTAAGACTACATTACCAGCTCTCCCTTTCAAGATGTTCATCTGCACAAAAATCCTGATAATCGAGCCGTCGTCTGATGAAATACACATAAGATAATGACAATAGCTGTGCTGTGATTTCAACTATACTTGCATGTCAAATTAGAGAAGCTACATGATATCTGGTTTAACTGAAAGCGCTGCTCGCCCGCTGAACAGATCAGACTGAGAGAGAGAGGTGCATGCTGGGAAAGCAAGACCTATTATGTGTTATGTTTTCCATTTCTCCAACTACAGGCTAGGCAATGTGTCAAACAGAAAATGTGCGCTGCGTTAATCGCGCGTTAATAAAATTAGCGCCGTTAAAATGTATTTGCATTAACGCATGAATTTTGACAGCCCTACTTTATTTGTGAGGATATTCTTTAGTAGATTTGTATTTATTGAAGCAAACTGCAGTGTTTGCCAGGCAGCAGAAATGTTTAGCTAAATTTAGCTAAACTCATAGTTTAAACTCAAACTCATAACTCATAGTTTATTTTTATTCTATTTTTGCAATGCTGTTAGTGTTAACAAACTATTGATTTTTTTTAAAATATAAAAAAGGAATTCTGATAAAATTAGATATGCTGCCTTGCCAACTTGAACTGCTAAAATGACTAAAGATAAAACTGAAATGTGTAAATGAAATGCAGCATCTTTTCCATTTTGTATGTGATAACATGCAAAAAAAGATGAGCAATGACAATCAGTATGCAAATACGAAACTTTATGATGCCATCTTTGCTGCTGTCACATGATAACTTTGTAACTATAACATTGTTACATCTTTAGGTTAGGTGGCTCAAGCTGAATTACTAACAGTGTTAATTGTGGTTTTATGTTTGTGAAATACACTGAACAAAATTATAAACGCAACACTTTTGTTTTTGTCTCCATTTTTCACGAGCTGAACTCAAAGATCTAAGGCTTTTTCTATGAACACAAAAGGCCTATTTCTCTCAAATATTGTTCACAAATCTGTCTAAATCTGTGTTAGTGAACGAGATAATCATCCACCTCACAGATGTGGCATATCAAGATGCTGATTAGACAGCATGATTATTGCACAGGTGTGTCTTAGACTGACCACAATAAATGACAATCTAAAATGTGCAGTTTTATCACACAGCACAATGCCACAGAAACAGTCTTAGATCTTTGAGTTCAGATCATGAAAAATGTGGCAAAAACAAAAGTGTTGCGTTTATAATTTAGTTCAGTGTAATTACAGATGTTTTTTATGCTTGTGATGATTGACTGTGCAGAACTGACCACCATAATGCTGTGTGTTCAGAGCTGTTGCTAGGGCATCGCTTTGCAGATTTTTGGCTGCATGAATATCCTGCTTTTTACTGAATGAAACACGTGAATCACCCTCATTCAGCTCACTGTCGCTCTCTTGACTTGACACACACACACACACACACACCTCTCTTTGTGTGTTCAAAGCCTTACGCTGCACTCCCATTTGTCACTGTCAGGTTTAGACTGATCTTTGCCACACACACACACACACACACACACACACACACACACACACACACACAGTGAGACTGCGTTTAGCTCTTGTAATGAGACCAATTTATCATGTGTAAATGTTGCCTGCACCTCCTAGCAGTATTCCCCAATCACAGAGAGATGGAGGATAGTGTTGGTGAGATGTATGTGCTCACCTCAGGTGTGTGTGTGTGTGTAGTAGTGTGTGCTGTGTGTGCTGCGTGTGTGTGCGTGCGTGCGTGCAATGCGTCAGTGGATGCGTGGTGTGTTGCGTGCGATGGTGACGTGCGTGCGTGCTGCTGCGTGCGTGCTGTGTGTGCGTGCGTGCGTGCGTGCGTGCGTGGTGCGTGCGTGCGTGCGTGCGTGCGTGCGTGCGTTTCGTGCGTGCGTGCGTTTCGTGTGTGTGTGTGTGGTTTATGAGGACACAAATTTGTATAATGACATGGGTATGACATAGGTATTACAAGGAGAAGGTGATTTATGAGGACATTTTCAGTGTCCCCATAATTTAAAACGCTTATAAATCATACAGAGTGAGTTTTTTTGAGGGAAAATAGAAATGCACCGTCTCCTGTGAGGGCTAAGTTTAGGTGTAGGGTAGGTGTAGGGCAATAGCACATACAGCTTGTACAGTATAAAAACCATTACACCTATGGAGAGTCCCCGTAAACCATAAAAACCAACATGTGTGTGTGTGCGTGTGTGTGTGTGTGTGTGTGTGTGTGTGTGTGTGTCGTGCGTGCGTGCGTGTGTCTGTGTCTGTGTCTGTGTGTGTGTGTGTGTGTGTGTGCGTGCGTGCGTGCGTGTGTGCAGGTGATCTCTCAGTTGAGGATTCTGAGCAGGTCTGTAGCAGCCGGCTCCAAATTCGACAGAGAGATCTGGTCTAACGCTCTCTCACCTGTGCTCAACCTGTGGAAACGTCTCAACCAGGTAACTCATCTGCATTTTAGTGTCATAACATAATTATTATAATTGTATACATACAGTGGTTCTCATAAGAGCACCTGGAGATTTGGTTTGGTTCTCACTCTGCACATAGAGTGACACATTAAATATACTGTAACTATAAAAAATACATTAATAATAGTGATGATATTATTGCACTTTTAATTAGTTTTTATTTCATAAAATAATAATGTGTATAATAATACTATTATGTTTTAAAATAAAAAGGGAATATTAAATACACACAGGGCTCTAGACTCATTCTTCCCACTGGTCGCACGTTTGCGATTAACTTTCTCAGTTGATCGCACGAGAAAATAATTTGGTCACTTTTTTAGTTTTGCTACAACATGGGATTAATCAATGCATGCTGATGAACTTTTATCATAGTTTTTAGTTATATGGTAACATTTAACCCATTCTTTTTCATCTGTATTATTTGTGATTTAAATGTTGTGAACAGGAATTCCTCTTTTGCTGTGTTATAAGCTGAGCTTTGTGAATTGGCGATCTTGGTGTCATGTTTTGCGAGAAAAGTTAATTTACATTTATTTTGCTTATATCTATACACCTTTCACTGTTTAAGACTTACACAAAAGATGGATTCATTGTTATTCTTAATTAAATAGCACAACAATAATAAAACATTATGCTATAATGACAAACTAGATTACATAACGTTTATTAACAAAAACGAATAAGACGAGGCATGACATACACCACATGCTGAGACTAATAAATTACAGAATGTTAGCAAACACTGAGGAATCAAATAAATAAAAAACATAACAATGAACGAAGCCTAAAACTAAATTGGCTGTCAGTGGCAGGACTTGCATGTTTTTTTCCCACAAGAATACCAACATGTTCACCTTCTCTGGTTTAAGAAGCATTCTTTTATTTTACCGCCATCGTTTCCTTTATGTTCATGTAACGAATGTGTATGCCTGTGGTGTCAGTGTAAACCTCACTCCCCTGACCTCAAAAAGAGGCGCTCTAGCGACTGACGCTAGAGGCTGTAGCCTTTGGCGTTCCTTGTTAGAGCGCCCGCCTCCCGCGCCGGAGTCCCGGGTTCGAGACCCGCTCGGCACAAGATACGAGTTGGGACGGTGCGGACCCGGGAGGGGGTGTTACATTGGTGCCGTGACCCGGATGGGAGTGAGGTTCAGGGGGGTGAATGTAACGGATGTGTATGCCCGTGGTGTCAGTGTAAACCTCACTCCCCTGACCTCAAAAAGTGGCGCTCTAGCAACTGACATTCCTTGTTAGAGCGCCCGCCTCCTGCGTGGGAATCCCGGGTTCGAGACCCGCTCGGCACTAGATACGAGTTGGGACGGTGCGGACCCGGGAGGGGTTTTGCCGTGTTAACATAATTTTTGCCGTGTGCTGCGCGCACCTTCGCGCTCGTGCTGACGTGGCGAGTATAACTGTGCGTTCACACCGGACACGGCGAGAGCGTCAAAGTGTCCGGAAGTCATTCATTTTCAATGTGAGCCGGCGGCGAGCTCCGGCGAGAGCGGCGCGTTTTGGACGATAAGAGCGTCGAGGAGAGTTGAAATCAGGTCAACTTTATGGTAATGAGCTATGACACGGTTGAGCGGCAACTAATCAGAATGTAGAAGTCCTCCGCTTGAAAGGATTCCAGAGAACGCAGAGCGTAAACTTTGGTTCCGACCACATTAGTTCCCAAGCAAAATGGAGAAGAAGTTAATAATTGCTGTGGCGGGTTTCCCGGTCATATATGACGTGTCAAATCCACACCACACAAATGGCTTTTAATTGGTTTATTTAGTTAGCAAACATGTAACTACAATAAAGTTCTTTACATTGATCAATTTCTCACTTTCACATTTTAAATATTTCATGAGGTTAACTTATACCCTACTTGTGGTCAGTCTGCACAAGATCAACGTGCGTGTTTGCTCTGCGGCTCCTTTAAATACAAGACAAGCATACGATCTACGTCACAGCGTCAGAGCGTCCACAAATCTTTCTACAGCATTGCTGGCAGGGCGGCCAGGGCGACTTTTGACGCTCTCGCCGCGTCCGGTGTGAACGCACAGTTAACCAGGCTCTACACCTGAAGCGCTCGCACTGAAAGCACCTCTGTCGCTCTCTTCACGTAATCGGTGAAATCTGGAGCAGCTCAAACATGCACTCGCACAAATGCCACCACGTCAAATTTGAACTCGCACATTCTGGTCGCAGTCTAGAGCCCTGCAAATACAATTATTTTATAGTAGACTTAAAAATAAAATGTTAATTTTTACTTTTTTCTTTAAATATACATTTTCATAATTTCCAAACTTAAAAGTCATCAAGCTTTTATTTTGGCGGATTGCCGGCAAGTAAATATAATAATCTATGCGCTGCCGGGTTTAGCGTTGCCGAGTGAGTGAAGCACGTCAGTGAATGAAATGTCAAAGTTTTGCATAGCATAGAATTATGCTTTCAGTTTGAACAGAAATCTTGTACATTACAGTTTGTTGATCTAAAATGTGAATAGTGCATGAACATCTGGCAACCATGTCGGTACTCAAATGAGCTTCTGAACTTATTTACACATCGCAGTTTTTATTTTGGTCGCACATGCTCACCTGCGTACAACTTGTGCACCCCTGTATATATTTCTTATATAATAGAATTATATATATATTTTTAGTAATTGTTTTAATAAAAAAAATTGTCCAATAAGTCCAGGTATAATATTTATTATTATTTGCACCATATACAGCTGTATTTTTTTATATAAATTATATTTTTTAAATAATAATAATTTATTGTTTATGACAATTGTTTATTGTTTAAATAATATTGATAATTAAATAAAAATGTATGGTAATTCATCATTTATTTTCCTTCTATTTTTGTGGTGTTGTTATTGTAAAGTAAAACTGTTAAAAATGGATTTCAGTCTTTTAAATAAATCTGAAAATAAAAACAAATATTATTTTCAAATTAGAAATGTTGCCTTATCAACTAACTGCAATAAATATGTTTACATTGAAGTACTGAAAAATATATATTTATTAATATTTAAATATAACAAAAAAATATTAAAGCTAAATAGAAAAACAAAAAACTAATAACAATGACAAAGCACATAAAATTAAAAAAAAATAATAATAAAAGAGTGAAAAAAATATACAAATAACTAATTGAAAATACCAATAACTCTTATAATAGTATATAAATGTTGCAGGGGGGCCTGTACCAGGAAGCTGGTTTAGCTGCTAGCCAGGTAAGTTTCAGTTTAGTTTGCGCCGACTCTGGGTTTTAGGGACCATTACAGCGGTTTGGCTTTTAGCAGTGTTCATCTACAAGGCATGTGATTGGCTGCTCATTACTGATGTCACACTTTCACGTGCACGTGCTTTATTAACTCAGGATCAAGCCTGAGTTGACAGAAAGTTGATGATCAGCTTCATGGTACCAAAAAGCCGGTTTGGTTTGGTTTTGTTAACTCAAAACTAATCCTGAAACCCTGAGTTTGTTCAGCCACCATCATGGTACAGGCCCCAGCTATTCACCAGCTGTTTTGTGTGCAATAGGCATTAAACAGTGTGTGGGCGTATCCTTAAGGCTGAGTCTAGATTTTGATTGGCTCGTGCCTCTTTCTCAGGGTTCCTCATTGATCCATCAGAAGGTGGCTCCGCCCAGCGAGGGCGTCGGCTCTCCCGTTCTCTCATTCATCCAGCTGGAGCAGTTTAACGGGGTGCGATTGGTCCAGAGCATTCACCAATCGCTGGCCTCGCTCAGTAAGGTCATCAGAGGGACGTCCCTCCTGACCGCTGACGTACACAAACTGGCCACCGCGCTTCTGAACCAGGAGGTAAGAGTGAACGCCGGCACCTGCTTGATTAATTAAACATTACAGCATGATAGGCTGGGCTAAATGACGTTATATAGTGATTACACCGTATCATATTTGCTGAATCAAATCCAATATTTGTTTCTTATTTTGTTTTGTCCACAAATAGTGAAAGTGACTGTTCAATTCTCGGCCATTTTCACATGCACGAAATTATTTTATGCCTAATCCTGAATTCAAATGCAGAAATTTTATTGCGTGATCTTGGTGCTTTTTATAACATCTCTTTGGTTTTTATTCATTTTCATTTCAGTAAATATATTTTTAGCGAAAACAACACAGGTTCATGACATCGTGTAGGTAAAGATGAAACAGTATTGCAGAAAAAAAAAGATGTTACAAAATTATATATTATATTATGTTTTCGTTTTAGTAATTTTGTTGTTTGTTCTTGTCTTTTTATGTTTATTTGTTTATTCATTTTATTTCAGTTTCAGACAATTTTAACTTCAGTCCATTTTTTATATTTAATTAAATGTTTATATATATATATTTTATTGATTTAATTTTTATTCATGTAAATGTATTTATTATATTTTTCATTTTAGTTAACAGTAACAACACTGGTTCTTGACATCTTGTGGGAAACGACACACATATAAACAGTATTTTATTGTATTAAAGAAAAAAAAGATTCTACTGGTTAGTGGGGGGGGGAATAGACATTGAAATGAAATGGAAAATAAAAAAATGGTTCAAGTTTTAGTAATTCTGTTGTGTTTTTGTACATTTTTATTATTTTGTGTTTTTTACCTTAGTTCTTTTTATTTTCTATTAATTTTAGTCATTTAAATAATTCTAAGTAAATAAAAAATGTGCACTGCTTTTCTTATATTAATAAGTGCATTAAAGCTGATATATAAAAATAAATTTCTATTTTGTGGGAAAAAACTGTGATGGAAGTTTATAGATTTGTTATTTTTTTTTTACTCAGCATCATAAAATTAAGCAATATTAGGCCTTTTTGCAATTCAGCAGCTCTTTGTTTCCGGGATACAGGCAATGTAATCGTTTGTTTCTGTGTCTCAGTGTCCGTTGAGTTGGCAGAATAAATGGGAAGGCCCTGAAGACCCGATGCAGTATCTGCGAGCCGTCGTGTCCCGAGCGCTGGCCATTCAGGTAAACAAACGTCTGCTGTTGATCCAGAGGTCCTGGAATGTGTTTGACCTCCTCCAGGTGTTCTTGAGTTTGTTTAGCCGTGCCTATGGGAGCGTTATGATCCTAGAATGCGGGAATGCCACGATGGAAACATGTCGTGTTTGTTTAGGATGCACCTGGACTTATAAATGGCTCGCATACTTTCCTGCTGTAATAGGGCCGTGCAGAGCGATCATCTGACCTCGTGAGTCTCTGGAGATGTGTACCGTCACGGGTCTCCTATCAGACTCAGCAGACGCCGCCGCCGCGTGTGTCGAGGCGTCTGTGGTTGTTTTCCGAGCGTCGGAATGTGACTCAGTGACTCATCTGATTATATGAGGGTTTTTCCGTGCTTTTATGGGCTTTACTCTCTTTTGTGCTTTGGATAAAAGCGCTTTGTGAATAGCAGCCGTGCCATAAATTCCAGCTCTGTACCGCTTCTGATAACACCGGGTCACAGCGCTCCGATGCCCGTGTTTCAGTGTGGTTTGGTGACTGAACAACTATGAAGCATTCGTGTAGCCTTACAAAAATGTGGGTGTGTGTGTCTTTAAATTATTTATTTATACATGATTTAATATTTGTTATTTCATTTAGATATTATTTGTCATGTCCAAACCCACTGCCTTGCCTAGTTGCCTTTTATTTGACCATTATATCACTTGATAAATCACTTAAAAGCAAGATAATTAAGTAACTAATAATATTTCCTATAGTGCTCTTTTGACTGATCATATGGATGGATGGATGGATGGATGGATGGATAGATAGATAGATAGACAGATAGATAGCATAGTAGACATAGATAGATAGATAGACAGATATATAGACAGACAGACAGACAGACAGACAGATATAGAAGACAGACAGACAGACAGATAGACATGACAGACAGGACAGACAGACATAGATAGAACAGACAGAAACAGACAGACAGACAGACAGAAAAAGACAGACAGACAGACGACGACACAGACAGACAGACAGAGAGACAGAGACAGACAGACAGACGACAGACAGATAGATAGACTATGCACTTAACACTGACCTCGAGTGCAGGAAGGAGGAGGAGCTATGTGGCGTGAATATTAAAGACATCAGTCAGGGACTCATGAATAATTAATGAGCGCAGCAGCATCACCTGAGGGAGAGTTCGTTCCAGCTGAACACACACACAAACAGCAGCGTGTGTGTTATCATGTACATTAATCACACGAGCTTCATGTAATGTTGTGCTGGTGTGTGTATATGTGATTATGGGAATCTGTTTGTTTAGAGTTAGTGCTTCTGAAAATCCAGCCTGCTGTAAACACTAAAGCAGTGAATGTGAGCAGATGTGCGCAGTGTTTGTCACACTGATGTGTGTGTGTAGAACTGTGTGAGCGACACTTATAGATAGAGAGAATCTCCAAAATCACCCCGTATGATGTGAGGCTGAAATCACAATATATATTTTGCATAAAGAAAATGAAGTCTGTTTCAGAAACATTACGATTTTTCACTATTTTCATTTCACATTTTCACCTCCAAATTCTCCTTCCTTAGTGCAGATCTTTTTGCTGTTAAATAATAAACATACATTTCTAATTTGTTTTATAACAGCAACGTTTTTATGTTATACATTTAAAATGATAATGATTATAATTAGTTTGTATTATATATTGTTAGTAGTAGTATTAATAAAATAATAAAAAAATACAATGTATCGGCCTACTTCATGATAGTATTTGCAGTATTTTATTTAAAAGATATTTTTCTGATTTAAAAATATTTTATTACAGTATTTTACTATAATGCAGTAGAAAATTAACTGTATTACATGTATTGCTATTAATGTAGGAATAATGAGAATTATATATAAAACAAGATCTCATATGATAGCCTTCATATTTTTTGATGCAGAATATATGTATTTTCTTTCTATTTTGTGGTGAGATGTGACCTGGACATGTTTTGGTGAGGTTCACTGCTCTCCGTTGTTCAGTCAGAGTCCGAGACGAGAGCGGGAAACGAGCCACCGCGTCCACACCTGTCACGCGTGTCCGGTCCGATCCGTCCGCCGCTGCTGAGCTGAGTTACTTTGACTGAAGTTAGTCCTGCGGAGCGAGCCGACAGAAACACTCCTCGTGATGAATGTGTTTCTTCAGCTGGGCTCATGATGATGATGATGATGATGAAGGAGCAAGGTTGAGTGAACTTGAGAGGGAGAATTCAGGTGAAGGAGCGGCAAGAGCTTTACAATATTGAAGCGATTCTGAGTTCAGACGTCCTCCACGGGTCTGAAAGTCTTGCAGTAGCAAAAACTGCTTTTTAAGAGTCCGAAATGATCCTGAAAACTAGATTAGGAGTGTTTTTTGTTCCAAGAAACCTTGACTAATATTTTAAGTGGGCCTTAAGGGTCAAATATGGTGCCTAAAATGATTCTAAAGCAGGTTTGTAGACACACAAACTGATGAAAAATGAAGGTCGTGGAGGTGCGAGTGCTGAAACTCCCCCCCGAGATGGACTGTAATGGACCTCGGGACGGATTCCTCATGTGCGCTCCTCTAACACATCATTGAATGTTATCCGTCAGCGCTATTATGACCCCCACCTGCTCCAGTGAGTCGAATTTCCACAGCAGCAGCTGTTTACAGTGAAATCTGTTAAATGTGACCCGTCTATTCCTGACGAACAGATCTGAGCACAACACACACCTGCAGATACACACCGACTCTAATAAACATGTGTGTGAGAGCGTTTGTGGCTCGTGTTCTGCTAGTTCATGACCTTAAAAACAATATCATCTGCAATGTGACGTGTTCAGCTGCTTTCTGCAGACCAGTCAAGTTCTTCCACACTGACTGAATCATCATTTCTCTTTGATTCTTGTCTTATACACAGAGACACTGTCATGTTAGAATAGAAAAGAGTTCTGTCCAAACTGTTGCTATAACATTAGATCCCCTAGAATATCATTATATGCTTAAACATTAAGATTTGTACTCATGGAAATTACTAAAGTAGTCAAACCTTTCATTTAGAAGGGGGTGCCAATACTTTTGTCAATATACTGTATATTCACTTAGTAAATAGTTATTTCCAATTGTAATAATATTTTACAATATTGCTGTGTTACTGCATTTTTACTCAAGCCTTTTTTACTTACAAATTACTTACTTTTTTTTTCTCAAACACTACTTAAAAAAAATGTTACTACAGTAGTTGTGTTTGTTGATTGTTGATGTCTTAAACACTACTGCTACTGATGAACATTAAGATACACATCTCTGCCGATCTGAAGCATGAAGATGAGACGCAGCAGGTGCGGCAAGAGATTTGAGAAGGATTGTTACTGTACAACTGACACCAGCAGCACTCAAATCACATCTGTCATCACACACACTGATCTCCACGACCAATCACTGCTCTCTCTGTGTGTGTGTGTGTGTGCGTGTGTGTGTGTGTGTGTGTGTGTGTGTGTGTGTGTGCGTGCGTGCGTGCGTGCGTGCGTGTCTGTGTGTGTGTGTGTGTGCGTGCGTGCGTGTGTATGCGCTGTGCGTGTCTGTGCGTGTGTGTGCGCGTGCGTGCGTGCGTGCGTGTCTGTGTGTGTGTGTGTGCGTGCGTGTGTGTGGTGCGCGTGCGTGTGTATGTCTGTGTGTGTGTGGCGCGTGTGTGTGTGTGCGTGCGTGCGTGCGTGTGTGTGTGTCTGTGTGTGTGTGTGTGTGTGTGTGTGTGTGTGTGTGTCTGTGTGCGTGTCGTGTGTGTGCGTGTGTGTGTGCGTGTGTGTGTGTGTGTGTGTGTGTGCGTGCGTGCGTGCGTGCGTGCGTGCGTGCGTGCGTGTGTGCAGGGATGCGTGTGGTCTGTGCCTGTGTCATGAGAGTGTGTGCGTGTGCTGTGTGCGCGAGGTGCGTGTGTGATCTGTCGTGAGCTCTGTCCACCCGTGTGCACTGTGTCCGTGAGCGCTGAGACAGTGAGACCGCCAGTGTGATGAACTGAACACACTGTCAGCAGTGTATGTGCAGAGTTATGTAAACTGTAACTAAAACGTAAAGCCACTAATGTAACTGTGTGTGTGTCTGTGTAAATAAAGTAATGTGCGTGCGTGCGTGCGTGCGTGTGCAGGGATGGGTGGAGAGGGCAGAGAGGGGCGGGCTGCTGTCGGAGATGCTGGATCTGTCGGAGCTCATAATCCACCGGACAGCTTACAATGTAAGCGCTGAGACATGGAGACACAAGGTGATGATACTGAAACACACTTCAGGAGACTTATGTCACAGTTATTAAACTTAACTAAAACTAAAGCCACTAAATAAACTTTGTTACTTGAAATAAAATAAACTCACTGAAATAAAATAATTATTTTCTCATTACATTGTTTAACTTGATGTACTATAATAACTAAAGCTACAATGTAAATAAAAATGGAGAAAAAATATATATACAAAAATACTAAACTAATACTAATGAAAAAAAATTGACAAATAAAATTTCAGGTTATATTAATAAAAGCTATATTAATATCTCAATGATACTAAATTAACTCTGCCTACTAAATTTAAAGGAATAGTTCATCCAAAATTAATATTTGCTGTAAATGAACTGAGCTATTGACCCTCAGGCCATCCAAGATGAGGATGAGTTTGTTTCTTCATCAGATTTGGAGAAATGTGTCACTGCATCATGAATGGGTGCCGTCAGAATGAGAGTCTGATAAAAACATCACAAGTATCCACAGCAGTCCAGTCCATCAGTTAACATCTGGAGAAGACAAAACAAACAAATCCATCAAGACGTTTTTAACTCCAATATGAGCCCATGATCCATAATAACGCTTCCTCCGGTGAAAGAAGTGTTCTGGTCTGAATCAGGAGAGAAATCTGCACCGTTTACAAGACAAAACAGCTCTAAATATGTGTGTTGATTTATATGTGAGACAGCAGGAGATGCACTTTTTTCCACATACACCTGCTAAAATAAACGAGGTAATTTACCTAACAAACGTTTGCTGAACTAAACTTGGGTTACCTCAAGTCACGTACAGCGGTAAACTCGTTTATTTCACAGACACCTACTAAACTGAACCTGCGGTGTCTTACATAACAAATCCTGCTGAACTATCACCCTGCACACCTGTTAAACTAAACTCCTGAACATGTGACATCACATACTCCTGCTACACTAAAACCAGCTCATTTACATACAGTAAACCAGTTTAAAGCTACAGTAACACAAACAGCCTAAAGACTTAGGATCTAAATTCCATGTTTTCCAGATTTCATTTGTGTTTTAATGGTTTGATTCAATTTGAGTCATTAAACAGAATGTCTAATTACATGAATTCTAACCCTAATCATTTTCATAAAATCAATCTTGTTGTTGTTATAGTAATGTTACTACTATTATTATTATTGTGAGAAGTACATTTTTGTGGTTTAATAATTACTGATGCTAGAATTGAATCGATTTTACTGCCCTTCTTTTGATTTATTCATTAAAAATGTGCTAAATGCTATGAAATAAATTCCAGAAATCCTATTGTACTACCAGAAGGTGAAATGATTATTAGAAATAAAATGACAGCTAACATAATAGACTTCAGGGGGAATATAAAAGGCTGTTTTAAGGGCTTCTCTCTGTCTCTCGTAGGCTGATGAGCTGCTCTATGGACAGTCTGAAGTTTGTGGCGTCATGGAGGGGTCAGATCACTGACGCTAAACTACAAGTGAAGGTACACAAGCTCACGTTTAACAGGATTAAACTGAACTCTGCTGGGTCATGTTAACTAAACTCTCTCTCTCTCTGTCTGTCTGTAGGTTGGCGGCTTGCAGTTGGAAGGTTGTGTTTTTGATGGAAAGCGTCTGACTGAGAGCCATCATGAATCTCCCAGCGTGTCTGCCGTCCCTGCGTGTTACATGGCCTGGATCCCGCTGGTAACACACACACTTTATCCTCTGATTATGCTGATATGATGTTTCCAGCGAAGGCTGTGCATTATAGAGAGTGTGTGTGTGTGTGTGTGTCTGTGTGTGTCTGTCTGTCTGTCTGTGTCTGTGTGTGTGTGTCTGTCTGTCTGTCTGTCTGTGTGTGTGTGTGTGTGTGTGTGTGTGTCTGTGTGTCTGTCTGTGTGTGTCTGTCTGTCTGTCTGTCTGTCTGTCTGTGTGTGTGTGTCTGTCTGTCTGTCTGTCTGTCTGTGTGTGTGCGTGTGCGCGTGTGCGCGTGTGTGTGTGTGTGTGTGTTTCAGAGCACCGTGGGAAGTTATTCTCTGGACGAGTGCATCTCTTTGCCCGTGTACAGCAGCGCCGAGCGTCAGCGTGTGGTGACAAACGTGCAGCTGCCGTGTGCCGGAGATCATGACACGTGGATCCAGAGCGGAGCGGCGCTCTTCCTCAAACAGCAGTAACACACACACACACACACACACAATCCATTTATACGATCACACTACATGTCTTTGGCTGAATGTGGCGGTGCTTTTGTCATGATCGCTGCACTAAAGCTGCTGTGAGACTGTAGTTTTGTATTCAGTCTTGTTGCAGGTGTTTATATTATTAAATAAAAGAGTTTTCATTAAGATCCAACACTCTCTCTATTTAATTTCAGTGTGATTTTAGTGTGTATTTGAACCCTTTCCTACATTGACTGTATGATTTTGAGATCCATCTTTTCACACCGAGCCGAGGGACTCATATGCAACTATTACAGAATTACATTAAGTAATTTAAAGCAGTTTAACATAAGAACACAACATAACAAAATGTGGTGATAATTTTTTTGTATTTGATCTGGTTATAGTACATAGTTTATAGTTTATTTTAGCGTACAGTCTGACATACTGTTTAGTAAAAGCAGTCGTGAGTGTGCAGTACATTAGTATTCCAGTGAACACCTTTGACCCACACTCATGTTAAAGAGGTCACCTGCCCGCTGGATTCATCTGTACTGCAGCAGGTATGATGCGTGACCTTTGACCTCTGGGATGTGTGTGAGATCAGGATGCAGATGATGGGCGTCGTGTTTCTCCTCTGATCCTTCTTTTCCTTTACAGAGGAACAGAAACATCCTCAGTCACTCAGTACTGTGTGCTTTTTGTACGTTAATGTTAACCACAGTAACAGCAGGGTTTTTTGGTCATATACCGTGGTCAAGTCATTATTACACATGGTACTATTTTCATATCAATTGTATTTTTTAGGCTGTGCCATGTAAATACCATGCCATGGTTTTCAGCCATCTGATACTATCACTCTACTACAGGATTGCTGTAGAGTTGTTTTATATGAGATCCTTGTCTGCAGTGTGTGTGTGTGTCTAGTCGCTGTGACGTCAGACTACACACACACACACACACACTCATTTAGACTGACATTATCCTGTTTTCGTGCCTCTTTTCTTGAGGGTGAGCGGTGCGATCTGATTAGTTGCCCTTTTGCTGGAGGCTTTTCACAAACACACACTTAGAGTTTTGGAGCTTCTTGACTTTTCAGATGGAGAGGCTTTTTAGCCGCACATCAAAGGTCAATGTGTGTGTGTGTGTTGTGTTTGGTGCCTGTGTTGTGTGTGTGTGTGTGTGTGTGTGTCCCTCTGTGTGATGTGTGTGTGTGTGTCTGCTGTTGTCTGTGTGTGTGTGTGTGTGTGTCTGTGTGTTGCCTGTGTGTGTGTGTGTGTGTGTCGTCTTGGTTGTTGTCTGTCTGCTGTTGTCGTGGGCTGTCTGTGTCTGTGTGTGTGTGTGTGTGTGTCTGTCTGTGTGTGTGTCGTCTGTCTGTCTGTCTGTCTGTCTGTCTGTCTGTCTGTCTGTCTGTCTGTCTGTGCTGTCTGTCTGTCTGTCTGTGTCTGTCTGTGTCGTGTGTCTGTCTGTGTCTGTGTGTCTGTCTGTGTGTGTCTGTCTGTCTGTGTCTCTGTGTGTGTGTCGTGTGTCTGTGTCTGTGTCTGTCTGTCTGTCTGTCTGTCTGTCTGTCTGTCTGTGTCCGTGTCTGTCTGTCTGTCTGTGTCTGTCTGTCTGTGTGTGTCTGTCTGTGTCTGTCTGTCTGTCTGTCTGTCTGTCTGTCTGTCTGTTGTGTCTGTGTCTCTGTCTGTCTGTCTGTGTCTGTGTCTGTGTCTGTCTGTCTGTGTCTGTCTGTGTCCGTGTGTGTCTGTGTGTGTCTGTGTGTGTCTGTGTCTGTCTGTCTGTGTCTGTCTGTCTGTCTGTCTGTGTCTGTCTGTCTGTCTGTCTGTGTATGTGTCTGTGTGTGTGTCTGTCTGTCTGTCTGTCTGTCGTGTCTGTGTCTGTGTCTGTCTGTCTGTCTGTCTGTCTGTCTGTCTGTCTGTCTGTGTCTGTCTGTCTGTCTGTGTGTGTCTGTGTCTGTCTGTCTGTGTGTGTGGGCATGTTTATGTGGTTTATGAGGACACAAATTTGTATAATGACATGGGTATGACATAGGTATTACAAGAAGGTGATTTATGAGGTCATTTTCAGTGTCCCCATAATTCAAAACGCTTATAAATCATACAGAGTGAGTTTTTTTGAGGGAAAATATAAATGCACCGTGTGTGTGTGTGTGTTCTTTCTGAGCGCAGGTCTCTGTCTCTGTTCTCACACACAATCAAACTGCAAAACAGGAAACAGAGCAGAGGAATGCCGTGTGTTAGGAAACCACAGACCCGTGGGCCGAGTGTGTGTGAGGTGATTTTGATTGATTTTCTTCATTAATTTCCCTCTTCCTGTCATAGTTCATTTCTCTCATGGCTGTCTGTCGGCCGCGCGGCCTCTGGATTTAAATACACCACATTGAATGACATGTGTATGACATAGGTGTTACAAGAAGGTGATATGAGGTCCATTTTCAGTGTCCCCATGAATGTCGTTCTAAACGCCTTATAGCATCATAACAGAAGATGAGTTTTTGAGGGAAGAATGTAAATGCACGCGTGCTGCTGTGTGTGTGTCCTGAAACTGAAGCTGCAGGTCATCTGTCTCATGTTCTCTCACAATCAAACTGCAAACAGTGAGAAGATGATCAGAGGATGTCGTTTGATGTTTAGGAAACCACAGGATCTCTTAGGCCGAGTGTGTGTCACAGAGGTGATTTTGATTGATTTCTCAGTTAGATTAACCCCTGTCTCTGTCATAGTGCATTTCTCTGGATGAGTGTCTGTCAGCAGGATCGCCATCTGATTTAATTTACACCACAGAGACTGTGAGTGTGTTCAGAGCAATCATCCATCACTCACCTGAATGTACAGCTTCTTTAACCCGTATGCATAAAGAAGATTGATTGAGCAGAACCTTTCAACGCTGCTCTCTTACATCCTGAATTCTCTATAGCTCAGCAAAAGTTCGTTCATGTTCCTCAAAGAAACTCGGTGAGAAGATGATCAGATCTGTCGTTTGATGTTTAGCTGCAGGATCTTTATGATTGTTCACAGATGGAAAGAAAGACGAGTTATTTCATACGCAAACATACAATATGTGTATTGATGGACGAGTCTATAGAAGAAGGATGCCATCATTTATTTAGGATGTGAGCAGTATGTACATTTACTCAATACAGCTTCTTTAATGGCATGAATGATTGCTTGAAGAACCTTCAACACCCACAGAAACTTTATTACACTATTCTCTATAGCAGAAAAAAGTTCTTCAGACTATTCACATGTTCGTTACACTAAAGGTGCACATTTTTTATGTTTTGTTTATATTTTATATATTTAACATATATATATTATATATTTTATTTATTTTTTTGACAAGGGAATACATTTAGCTGTAGAAAACAATATATTATATTAATATTATATATAAAAAATATATTGTTTACATTTTTTACGTGGCATTTATATTTTAATATTTTATCTTTTGTGTATATTTTTTTTATTTGAGATTTTTCAGTCTAATACCATGTTGTTGTTGTTTTTTAATACTGTAAAGTGATTGTATCAGATGTTACTATGGTATTTTATAATATATAATAGTAGTAATTTATGCTCAGTTAAAGTCAGGTTTTAAAATAATAACATGTATAATGATAATATATTTATAAAATAAGGTGATTTTTATTTCATGCTGAATTTAAGAAGTTCAGTCACATGACCTCGTTATGTGCATGTTTTAACACCCTCTAGTTTTGATCTCAGAAAGAAAATATTATTTGACATTTTAAGGCATCGATTTTAAATTTTAATGTCTGAACTTTTGGCCGTCCGATCAAATAATGAGTCCAGATGAGTAAAACTGTGTGTGTGTGTGTGTGTGTGTGTGTGTGTGTGTGTGTGTGTGAGAGAGTGAGTGTGGTGTGTGTATGTGTGTGTGTGTGAGAGAGTGTGTGTGTGTGTAGAGTGTGTGTGTGGTGTGTGTGTGGTGTGTGTGTGTGTGTGTGTGTGTGTCTCATGGGGCCTGATGTGAGTGTGTCATCACCCCTCGCACCATTTTATCGCTCCATCGCTGCTGATTTGATGCAATGCTGATGAAATCTAAGGCACACTTGCTCTGGCTCGAACACACAGTGATGTAAACGGGTGAAAAGCGCACGGCACACACACACTTTCACTCTGGCTGAAACGGCTGAACTGTGCAAGCGACCTGCTGTAGAGTCTCAGATGAATGTTTAATGTGTGTGTGTGTTGTGTGTGTGCTGATGTGCGTGGTGATGTGCGTGTGGTGGTGTGTGTGTGTGTGTGTGTGTGGTGGTGTGCGTGTGGTGTGTGTGTGTGTGTGTGTGTGTGTGGTGGTGTGCGTGTGGTGGTTGGTGTGTGTGTGTGTGTGCGGTGTGGTGGTGTGTGTATGTGCGTGTGTATGTGTGTGTGGTGGTGTGCATGTACGTGTGGTGGTGTGTGTGCGGTGTGGTGGTGTGCATGTACGTGTGTGTGTGTGTGGTGGTGTGCATGTACGTGTGTGTGTATGTGTGTGTGTGTGTGTGTGTGTGTGTGTGTGGTGTGCGTTGGTGTGTGGTGTGTGTGTAGTGTGGTGTGTGTGTGTGTGTGCGTGTGTGTGTGGTGTGTGATGTACGTGTGGTGGTGTGTGTGTGGTGTGTGTGTGTGTGTGGGTGTGGTGGTGTTGTTGTGTGTGGTGTGTGGTGTGTGTGTGGGTGTGGTGGTGGTGTGTGTATGGTGGTGTGTGTGTGTGTGGTGTGGTGGTGTGTGTATGTACGTGTGCGTGTGTATGTGTGTGGTGGTGTGCATGTACGTGTGGTGGTGTGTGTGTGTGTGTGTGTGCGGTGTGGTGGTGTTCATGTACGTGTGGTGTGTTGTGTGTGTGCGTGTGTGTGTGGTGTGTGTGTGATGGTGGTGTGTGTGGTGTGTGCGTGTGCGTGGTGTGGTATGTCGTGTCGTGTGTATGTGTGTGTGTAGTGCATGTACGTGTGGTGCAGTGCTCACCGTGTGTCTCAGGTGTGCAGGTGTAGTGATGTTCATCCCGTACGTGCTGGTGGTGTGTGTCGTGTGTGCGGTGTGGTGCATGAATGCATGTACGTGTGGTGGTGTGTGTGTATGTGTGTGTGAGTGGCAGCGTGCAGCCGTGATGTGACAGTCTCCACCCCCGCTGCTTCCCTCCAGAGGTCAGAGGTCACCTGACTTTCACATCCACCCACACCTGACCTCATTTTCTCCATCTGTCTGTGGCGACCAAAGAAACACCGCAGTCACTCATCTGAAAATATTACAGTAGCATTTCTCTCATCTTCTCATGCGGCAGAGGAAATATTTCGTACTCGATGCTTATATACTCATCAGCACAGGCACGAGTTCTAATGAACTCCTTACAGTTCAATACATCAGCACATCAGATGCTGTTTATTACCACTGAAAATAATATAGAGTCATATCAGTTTATAAAGACAAGCAAAAAACAGTTTACTGTCAAAAATATGGGGAAGTGTAGAGCAGATTGTTTTAGTATTACAGGTCGTATTATACTTTTATAGAGTATGTTGAATTTATGGTCTGCTTTCATTTTAATTTGAGATGATTTTGTTGCTTTTGCCCTTTTTTTCATTGTTTTATATTCATATATGACGAGATCTGATGCGAGAGCATACGAGTCTTTTGAAATGTTCTTCTAAAATGAGCCGTTTTGATATTCTGAGACTGTTTGTGTTCAGTTATCTCTCTTTCGTGGAGCTTCATTGACGTTAAAGTGAAACGACTGAACACAGACTGGAGTAAACGCTCATTTCATCAGTTCAGCTCAGCTCAATGAAAACATGAAATATAATCAAATCTTTTTTTCAAGTAAGATGATTTTTATGGTTTTAGTATTGGTTAACTATAATAACCCTGCAACTGATATAAAACAAAAGTGAAGCTTGTATTTTTGTGCAAGCGCGTATATTAATTTTTCCATGCTAAATTCATATTTAAGATATAAAGTGTCATAAACTCCACCAGTACTGATTGTGCATATTTATTACACGCTGAAGATGCATAAAGACGACGTCAGATTCAGGTCATTATCGTTTACTAAAGCAATACTTAAAATATCTAATAAATATTAAACTTGATAATATAAAAAAACCTAACTTAGTTTTATTTCACTTTCATTTAAAGTTGAAGTACTAGCATACAACTAAATAAAACTTAAAAATTATAAAGACATTAAAAGATCAAATGAGAAAACAACAAAATTTAATTACAACTTTAAAATTTGTTTTGTGCAAGATAGCAATATAATTTTTTTCTATAAAAAAAACCTACAAAATGATGAATACAGACTGCATCGGGTGTGTGAATATTTATTCAGTTTATTATAAGTGTGATAAACTGAACTGGTATATCATTTACAATACTGTTGTAGGCGTATTTTGCACATGCAGCTTTATAGTTTATTGGGGAAAAAATCATGTATTTCATCAAATTTACCGGCAACCATGTTTTTTCATGTTTCCATCACCACGTTTTTAAGTGCATTTTGAAACATCACATAGATGGATTCGTCTTTACGCTCACTTGAGGTGGGTTTTGATGTATGTGAAAAAGAGTTCATGTGAATAATGTTAAATAGAAATGCATTTGGGGGGGGGGGGGGGGATTTATTTACTGATGTTATAGGTTTCCAATCCCACCGTCGTCTGCTCAAACAGCTAACGCACCTAGGGTGAAATCAGATAAAATGGGCCACGCTTTGGTAAATGACTTATAATGCCATCAAATAAGCTATGCATGAGATCTAATGATATTCTAATAAATTAGCATGGGTCTCTTAAATATATTCATTTTTTAAGACTGTTTAATTTTGTATGGATACATATCTAGGCCTATAAACCTATTTTCACCCTCAATTTCTGTCTAAAAGTGTGTGCGTGTGCGTGTGCGTGTGTGTGTGTGTGTGCAGCCCATTTTAGCTTAACCAGCCATTTCTACCTAAAGTGACCTTTTTCACAAAAATCTAAGTTTGTTTTATAAATTCACTTTTTTTATTTGAAAGAGCATGTCAAAACATTGTTCATAAACTTTGCTTTGTTGGTAAGCTTACTTATAATAGCGTTAAGTACCCTTATTAGTGATGAATCAACTTCAAACTATTCTTTTTTTTTGTGGGGGTTAAAGAAGTTAACGTTTAAGAAACTGATATTCTACCATAAATTCTACACAATTCTGTTATTTTAGTGGCTTTATAAGACGATACATGTTGAAAACGGTCGGGCTGACAGAGATCAGACGTGTGAGAAACACTCCACAGACGAGAAAGAATCATTGGTTTCATTTTGCGTGTCTTAAAGTTGAATAAAAGCGCTTTAAAGCCTCGTAATTAAAGGCTAAATCCACACTGTCAGCATGAACGAGGAAAACCAGGGAGCCGGTCACGGAGAACAGAAATATACAAGACAATTATATCCCTGGAAACGTCAAGTGCTTCTGTTAGCTGAGGAAACATCAACAGACCACTTTCATCTACATCTTCATCTATGATAATAACGACGTGACAAAATAGCAAAATAGTCGTCTTGCTGGAGAGAATACAAGTTTAGCCGTTTGTTATCTGCCATTTTCTGACTAAAGACTCTTTTTATCCGTCGATTTGAACTAAACTAGACGTGCACGTTGTGTTTATGCTCGGTGTTGCCATGTCCTCATATTTACAAGCGCTTTCAGGCCTGCTGCTTGGTCTTATCTCATAAAGATACGACACTTTCTGAAGTTAATAAAGTGGTATTTTGTGGATATGAGATATTATTTGTTTGTTTTGTTTTATAAAACAAACATTTGGGTGTATTAGTGTTTTTTGTGCGTGACGTTTTTTTCTGTGAAGATCTGGCAACACTGGCACTTTACCTCATGATCGCTGCTAGCCCCGTGCTAAGGTAAGACTTCGTAATAACGACTTGGGTTCTCATAAAATGTCAAATATTTCTCATAATAATGACTTGGAAAAATTCACATAATGGATTATTATGTAATATTTTCCATAATTTATTTTCAAAATGTCTCATAATAAAAAAAAGTGACTTGAGAAAAATTATGTAATGACGTCATTGCTCATAAAAAAATCAAGACATTCTCATAATAGTGACTTGCAAAATGTCATGTAATGACTTGTTTTTATATAAAAATGCCAATATTTATCATAGCAACTTAAGGAAAAATGTACATAGTAATGACTTGGTTCTCGTTTTCCCATAATAATGAAATAATTAACTAGTTTCTTGTAAAAATTAAAATAATTCACATAATAATGATGGGACAAATTCAGGTAATATTGACTTGGTTTCTCATAAAAATGTAAAACTATCCAATAATAATGACTTAAATAATGAAATGACTTCCAAAACAAATCATGAATTAGTTTATTGTAAAAACTCAACTTTCTCATAAGTCATAAAATAACTTTGACTTGGATTTTCATTAAAATTAATATTTCTCACAGTATCTTGAGAAAAATTAATGTAGTAATGACTTCGGTTCTCATAAAAATTAAATATTTCAAAACATTCCTATAATAATGACGATTTCATGTAAATGACCTGTTTTCTCATAGAAATGATAATATTTATTTTAGTAACGTTGACATTTCTCATGATTTTTTCATCATACAAATTTAATTTCTCACTGAATTGAAAATTCAAACTCAATTATGAGAAAGCTTCTCGTTAGTATGACATGCTTAGCCATGATTGTGATAAATTCATTTATCAATTCAAGATGCATTTTGCAAAATTATGACTTACAGAATCATATTTTAAAGAGGAAACCGGCTTCTATAGTGGTTAAATGAGTTTATTTGTCATAAATTAATGCATACAAAAAAAAAACAGTGTCATACCTTAACGTAGGCTTTTTATCTAATTTTAACAATTTTCTTTCTTTTCATTTTGGGTAGAAATGAACATGTTTTTATGAGAGAATATGAAACGGTCATATACAAGCACATGATCACAGATATAAAAAGACAAAGACAGTTCTTTAAATAAATAACACTGGCTTGGATCAGATTAGTGAGGGATCCGCCCCTTCAGGGAGCTCTGACTTCTGATTGGTCTCGGAGAGCAAAAGCCTCATTAATATTCATTTACATTCCGTTGGTGAGTTCCATGTGACTTTACTGGACACAAATACATCGAAACCATAAAACTGAAACAGAGAAGCTACATTATATCAGAGTCTCCCAACACTGGACAGAAAACTAAAGATGAGTGTGTGTGTGTGTGTGTGTTGTGTGCTGTGTCTGTGTCTTGTGTGTGTGTGTGTTTGTGTTTAAAGTGAGTCTGCTGTCTTGTGTCTGATCTAGTCTGTCTGTGTTGTGTTGTTCTGTGTGTGTGTGTGTCTGTGCTGTACTGTCTGTTGTGTCTGTACTGTCGTCTGTGTGTGTGTGTGTGTGTGTCTGAGTCTGTGTGTGTGTGTCTGTGTCTGAGTGTGTGTGTCTGTGTCTGTGTGTGTGTGTGTGTGTGTGTGTGTGTGTGTGTGTGTGTGCTGAGTCTGTGTCTGTGTGTTCTGTGTGTGTCTGTGTGTGTGTTGTTGTGTGTGTGTGTGTGTGTGTGTCTGTGTGTGTGTGTGTGTGTGTGTGTCTGGTGTGTGTGTTGTGTCTGTCTGTCTGTGTGTGTCTGTGTGTGTGTGTGTGTGTCTCTGGTTTGAGGTGTGTGTGTGTGTGTGTGTGTGTGTGTGTGTCTTGTCTGTGTCTGTGTGTCTGTGTCTGTGTGTGTGTTGTCTGTGTCGTGTTCGTGTGTGTGTGTCTGTCTGTGTGGCTGCTGCTGTCTGTCTGTGTGTGTTTCATGTGTGTGTTCTCTGGCGGTTGTGCTGCACGAGTCTTTCATGATGCTGCGTGTTAATCGTCCTGCTAGAACCCGTCGAGCTGTGTTTTCATCTGCGTCTGACGACACACACAGCACACCAATGGCAGGAAACTCCTCAGCCCACCTGACAACACACACACACACACACAACCACACTGAAACACACACACACACACATTACACACACACACACACACACACACACACACAAGGAAATATTAAAAGATACATTTTGTAAATTTTGATATTAACTACAACAACTAAATGCAAGAGTCAAATAAATGTAGCATTTGTTTTGTAACTATAACCAGTTTAATAAAAACGTCACTAAACGTTAAATAAATAAAATAAAGACAGTTATTTTTCTTAACTATAAAAAAAATGTAAAATTAAAAAGGCAAGTTTTGTTCTTTAACAATTAAATGTAAAAATAAAATTCAGCACATTTTGTTGCTTAAATATAACAAATAAATGATACATTAAATATTAATTAACAAATTAACTTAAAGAAATACAACTAAGAAAAAATTAAATTCAGAATTACTAAACAAAAAATTACCGTTGTTCTTTACAGACTAAATGTAAAAAAAAACAGTACATTTTGTTTATAATTATAACAACCTAAAATATAATTTAGCAAATTTTGTTCTTTAAGAACAAACAAATTATTTTTACAAATAAATGTAAAAAGTTCAATTCATCGAATTTGGTTCTTAACTATAACAATTAAAATTATACATGTTAATAGTTAATTAACAAATAACATACAGAGAAATACAATTAAGAAAAAATATAAATAAAGATCAAGAAATACAAACAAAAATTAACCTTGATTTTACAGAATAAAACTTTAAATAAGGCTCAGTATTACAAAAATGATTATACAATAAACAGAAATAGCAACAAACATTATAATACTCGGACTTTAAAAGTGTTTTAAATCAAAAAATTAAGTGAAGAGCAAGTCTAAATGAGTTTCTGTGTTAATGGATATTAATCAGCAGATGCTGTTTGTAGAATTAAACCCGGAACATTCCATAAGAATAACTAACAGTTTATTACAATATTTATTCCTCATCAAAATAACCAAAGCTGCAGGCGAGTCACAGTGATATTTGTTTGATTGATCAGGGCAGAAAATAAACGATTTATCCTTTGATTTGTTTACCAATCGATATCCGTCCTTGACCTCTAGATGTGTGTGTGTGTGTGTCTGAGTCTGTGTCTGTGTGTTTCTGTGTGTTTCTCTGTGTGTGTGTGTGTGTGTGTGTGTGTGTCTGTGTGTGTGTGTGTGTGTGTGTGTGTCTGAGTGTGTGTGTCTGTGTCTGAGTCTGAGTGTGTCTGTGTGTGTGTGTGTGTGTCTCTGAGTTTGAGTGTGTATGTGTGTGTGTGTGTGTGTGTGTGTGTGTGTGTGTGTCTGTCTGAGTCTGTGTGTCTGAGTCTGAGTGTGTGTGTCTGTGTCTGTATCGTGTGTGTGTGTCTGTCTGTGTGGTGTGTGTCTGTCTGTGTGTGTATATCATGTGTGTGTTCATCGTGGCGGTCTGGACTGACACACACAGTCACATCTCTCATGATGCTGCAGGTAAATCTCCTCCAGAACCCAGTGAGCTCGTGTTTTCTTCCTGTAGAAACTCGAACCTGGAGACTGATCAGGGCAGAAAATAAACGATTTATCCTTTGATTTGTTTACCAATCGATATCCGTCCTTGACCTCTAGATGTGTGTGTGTGTGTGTGTGTGTGTGTGTGTGTGTGTGTGTGAGTGTGTGAGTGAGTGAGTGAGTGAGTGAGTGAGTGAGTGAGTGAGTGAGTCTGTGTCTGTGTCTGTGTCTGTGTCTGTGTGTGTGTGTGTGCGTGCGAGTGTGTGTGTGTGTGTGTGTGTGTGTGTGTGAGTGTGTGAGTGTGTGAGCGAGTGTTGTGTGAGCGAGTGTGTGAGCGAGTGTGCGTGCGTGCGTGCATGCATGTGTGCGTGAGTGTGTGTGTGTGCGTGCGAGTGTGTGTGTGTGTTTGTGTGAGTGTGTGAGTGAGTGTGTGAGCGAGTGTGTGAGCGAGTGAGTGTGCGTGCGTGCGTGCATGCATGTGTGCGTGAGTGTGAGTGAGTGTGTGTGTGTGTGTGCGCGTGAGTGTGCGTGAGTGAGTGAGTGTCTCACATTAGTCAGCACTGACAGCCGCAGCCAATCACAACAGTCTGTTATTCTACACAACAGCAGCACAATGACAGCTCTGTGACAGCTGTCAATCACTGTGCAGCTGCCCGGGTCTCGCTGAGGTCACGTCTTTATATGCAACTACAAGTCCCAGGATGCATCAGACATCCCATGAGGCTTCACTCCAACCATTAACACCAGATTGGGTCAGACTGGGTTCAGGTTTGTGTGTCTTCAGTTAATGGTGTTAATATGTTGTGAAGTTAAAGCAGAATGTAGATGAATGCACAGATATTATTCAGGATTTCACGTGCTGTCAACAAACTGTTCAAAACATTCATTGTTCCTGCACCGCTACCGAATCTACAGCAACTGAAGTGATGTTTTATACGAGTTATGAATCAAAATAATAAAAACACAGAGCGCTGATCTCGCTGGAGTCACTCACAGGACGACAAACACAGCGCTGACCGAGTCACGAACAACATCTCGCAGATAAAAACTCATCTGAACAAAATCTTTTAGACATCAGAGAGACTTTATACCAGATCATCTTACATACGCAAATTAATGACTAATGATGCGTGAAACTTTACATGTTTTCATATGATCAGCGTTTTGTTGTTAAACAACTTATAGAAATATATATTTTATTCATGTTATAGATTTTTAATAAATATAATTTTTTTAATAAAATTAGTAAATTCATTAAAATGTTATACTTTTTGAACATACATTCCACTGATTCTTTTTTTAATTCAACATTATTTTGTGGCATAAATGATTACTACCAAAAATAAATTAAATAATAATAGTAATAATATTTTCTAGTTTAAAAAATTCATATTTCTGTAACACTTAAGAAAAAGGTTCCATTTGTTAACATTATTTGATTACATTAGTTATCATATAGTAATAATTAAAAATAATTGTAAATGTTTAAATTGAACCATGTTAAACATGTGAAATATCAGTTCTATATACTATGAAATATCAACCTTGACAGTCTGAAAACACGAACTAAATAAATATCCAACCTACACTGAACACAGTAAACAATGGAAAAAAACTATTCACACAAAAACCAAAGAAACAAAACTAAACTAAACGGACAAGTTTAAAATGAAATAGTGTGCATGCGTGTGTGTGTGTGTGGGTCTGTGCGTCGTGTGTGTGTGTGTGTGTGTGTGTGTGTGTGTTAGCATGCCTGTGTGTATCTGTGCGTGTGTGTGTGTCTGTGAGTGTGTGTGTCTGTGCGTGTGTGTGTGTGTGTGTGGGTCTGTGCATGTCTGTCTGCTGTGTGCGTGTGTGTGTGTGAGTGTCTGAGTGAGTGTGTGTGTGTGTCTGTGTGTGTGTGTGTGTGTTGTGCTGTCTGTGTGTGTGTGCGTGTCTGAGAGTGTGTGTGTGTGTGTGTGTGTGTGTGTGTGTGTGTGTGTGTGTGTGTGTGCGTGTCTGAGTAAGTGTGTGTGCGTGTGTCTGTGTGAGTGTGTGCGTGCGTGTCTGTCTGTGTGAGTGTGTGTGCGTGCGTGCGTGCGCGTCTCGATGGATTGCATGTGTCATTTGCTGATAATCTCACACAGAACAACAAGGGTCACACTGGTCACAACTGATCAGAGGAAAACAGCAGCAGACGGAGAAACGAGTGAAGGCAGACGGATGTGTGTGTGTGTGTGTGTGTGCACGTGTGGGAGAGAACGCTAAAGGATAATGGAATGGATGGAGAGATACACTGTAGTTTCAGCACACAAAATACAGCATGTGTGTGTGTTTGGAGCTGATAAGCAGAGAGAGGAACACACACGTCACTCGCTCAAACTCCACAGAAAAACCAACGCTGCTTCTGACAAACAGAATCCACCATTCCATGTCTACATAAGATGCTGTGCATGCCAGTATGTCCACACACACACAAACACACAAAACTTCAACACTTCATGAGGAAACGCAGACTCTTGTTTTGATTGACATCACTCATATCCCGTTCCTGAACGAGCTTCACAAATCACACTAAATGATTCATTTGCACTCATCAGACTGATCTCAGTGCAGTGATTCTCG
>CM049817.1:54823410-54838410 GCA_027422435.1 Schizopygopsis pylzovi | reverse complement strand
TAAAATTACACTTATACAAAAAGGTATTTGTTGCTAGTGCACCATGTAGAATGCGCCATTGTATGTCTCCTGATCTTTTTGGTAGTGGGCTTTTATAAAACAAATGCCATGACGGCAATTGTTCATCAGGAACCAAAAGATGGTTCCTCCATTTTGTGTCTGTCTTGTTTTTAAAATATTCACAAAATCTTGACTTCACACAAGCTAAATATAAATGGCGCTTACTACTTTCAGAAAAGGACATATGTTGAATTTCTTGCAAAGAAAAAAAATGCCTTGTACCGTCATTATCCTGCCAATTATATGGTGTAACAAATAACTCAGGAAAGGAACACTGATTTAAACCACTAACAAAAAAATCTTCAAGGAACTTGTTTAACGATATAGGAAATGATGTTTTTAGCCTACTTAAAACATTTTTTACAATCCTTTCTGATCTTTTTCCCATTTGTTTAGTAATCTCTTGTACAGAAAACCACTTATTTTGCTCTGTGTCAATTAAATCTCCAACTTTTAAGACACCAGATGAAATAAAGGTGTTGATTTCAATGCTTGGTAAACTATATTGATGACACAACCATGAATTGTAAAAAAGTGGTTCTTCAAGACCAAAATGATTTTCCCTTTCAACTTTAAATATACTCCATGCACTAAGTACAGACTGATAGAACCCCCTAATGCCCAAACTCTCAATTACTTTTTTAGACATTAGAAAAACTTGTCTGTCAAATCCCATCTTACTAGTGGCTCGTAATACTGCCAAACCACACATTATCCAAGGCTTCAATCCTGTATCATAAAGCATTTTTTGGGCTGATTGCAACCTCATAGCTTTCCATTTAGACACTAAATCAATAAGGCCTTGACCGCCTTCAAACACAGGTAAATTCAAAAAGCCTGGACGAAGCCAATGATGTCCTCCCCAGAAAAAGTTTACAAAATGTCTTTGGAGCAGCTTTAAAAGTCCTGTTGGAGGGTCCAAGACAGTCAATCTGTGCCACAACATTGATGCAGCCAAGTTGTTTACCACTAAAACCCTTCCTCTATACGATAGTTGTGGTTGAATCCAACTCCATCGTTTTAATCTTCCAAGTACTTGTTCAATCACTCCATCCCAATTCTTCGCCATATATTGTCGAGTACCAAAAAATATCCCAAGAATTTTCAATCCCTCTGTATTCCAAAGGCACTGCTGCGGGAGATTAGGTGGATTTTCTCCTTGCCACTTACCGGAGAGTAGTGCTTCGGTTTTATTCCAATTTACCCGTGCTGAAGATGCTTTCTGATAAAGATCCAAACACTTGCACAGTTCAAAAATATCTTCTTGAGATCTTATTATGACTGTAACGTCATCAGCATAGGCAATAAGTTTAACTGTAGTAGTTTCCGCTATATCAGGATTGAGAACGGAAACACCTTGTAGTTTTTCCCTTACCACTCTTAATAGAGGTTCGATAGATATTGCATATAAAAGTCCCGAGAGGCTGCATCCTTGTCTTACACCTCTACACACAGGAAAAGTTCTTGTTAAAGTTCCATTTATCTTCAGCATACTGCAAACATCCGTATAAAGTATCTGAATCCATGAAATGAACTGTTCTCCAAATCCAAAGGCTGACAAAGTATTAAAAAGATATTTATAATCGACTCTGTCAAATGCCTTTTCCTGGTCAAGAGACAAAAGGCCTATATCGAGTCCATATATCTCAGTAAGATGTAATAAGTCACGCACCAGGAAAAGGTTATCAAAGATGGATCGTCCTGGAATACAATATGATTGGTCTTCATCAATTATAGAAGCCATAACTTTCTTCAAACGATTCGTTAATGTTTTTGAAAGGATCTTATAGTCTACTCCTAATAAGGAGATAGGACGCCAGTTTTTCAAAAAACCTAAATCTCCTTTCTTCGGCAATAACGTTATCACAGCTCTTCTACAACTGAGAGGGAGAGTTTTAGATTTTTCACATTCAAGAAAAACAGCATGTAAATCTGGTCCGATCAATGACCAAAACGTTTTATAGAACTCCGAGGTCAGTCCGTCTAGCCCAGGAGATCGTCCAGAAGATTGTTGTTTAGCAGCTGCACTCAGTTCTTCAAATGAAATGGCGTTTTCCAGTTGTATCTTCTCATCTTCACTCAATTTTGGAATTCCACTGAGAAAAAAATCCATTGCCTCAGAATCACAAGGTTCAGCACTGTAAAGTTCTTCGTAAAAAGACAAAACTTGTGTAATAATTTCTCTCTTTTCTGTTGTTTCTCTTCCATCAGATAGTTTAAGATGAGTAATCAGCTTCCTTTCTCGAACTTTTCTTTCCAACGCAAAAAAGAAAGATGTTGAAGAATCCATATTGTTAAGTTGAGTAAATCTTGTTTGTACATTTGTTCCTCGATCTCTTTCTTCATGCAAATTTTTTAAGAGAAAATTATATTGTTCAAGCAAATCTCCACTTGTTCCATCTCTCTCACTTATGGAGCTATTCAATCTCATTATTTCTTTTTCCAGCTGTTCAGTTCTCTTCTGGATTTCTTTTGCATTAGTATTTACATACTGTTGACAAAACGACTGAATCTGAATTTTCCCAATGTCCCACCATTGACTTAGGGATTTAAACTCGGTCTCTCTCTCTCTCCAAGCTCTCCAAAAGAAAGGAAATAAATGTACAAAAGTACGATCTTGCAGCAAGCTGTTATTAAAATGCCAATAAGATCTATAACTAGTGTTTGATATTGTAACCATAACAGAAACATAATAATGATCAGAAATTGGTGTAGGATTAATTTTGCTATCAAAAAATCTTCCTCTTCTACCCTTCTGAACATATATTCTGTCTAATCTGGCCGCCGATATTATATTACAATTCATTTTCAGCCATGTATATTGCCTGATTTTAGGAAAGGATTCTCTCCACACATCAACGAGTGAATGGAAATGTACTACTTTCTTAAGAGCTTCTGCTGAATTAAGATGAGGTTCATGATGATTTCGGTCAACTGTATGATCAAGAGTACAATTAAAATCTCCAGCCACAATGATAACATTTTCACGAGGAATATTATTCATAGCTTCCTGTAACTTTTTAAAAAATAAAACTCGTTCACATCCAATATTGGGAGCATAGATATTAATAAAGGAAAAGGACACA
Source organism: Schizopygopsis pylzovi (assembly GCA_027422435.1). Classification (NCBI taxonomy): domain Eukaryota; kingdom Metazoa; phylum Chordata; class Actinopteri; order Cypriniformes; family Cyprinidae; genus Schizopygopsis; species Schizopygopsis pylzovi. The sequence goes on along the minus strand of CM049817.1, from coordinate 54,835,264 downwards.
TTTTGTAAAATAGTATCTACTCGCTGCATTCTTCCAGGGATAATTTCGATCATATTGGAAGCCCCCCCCCCCTGGGTACTTTCCGATATTAGAATAGCTACTCCAGCACTTACATTAGAACCATGGCTAAGAAACCTCTGCCCTTTCCATTCCTTTAGCCATTCTGCCTGGTTATATATATCTGTGTGCGTTTCTTGTAAGAAAATCACACTAGCCTTTTTAAAAGCTAAAAATTTTATTAGACCACTTTCCTTTTCTTTATTGCGACATCCATTTACATTTAATGATCCAATTTGTAGAGATGTCATAAAAGATTACTGTAATGCGGTAATCAAAGCAAAACTGTCCTTCTACCGAATAAATAATAATTTACACTTTTCCTTAATGAATCATCTTCTTTACTTTGGTGATAATTTTTTTGAGACGGTATCGTTTTTGTCTGCTAAACTCCTCAACTGTGGTATTTATCATTACATCTCTACAGGAAGATAAAAACTTCCTCAAATCTGGAAAAGCCTGTTCAATTTGTGGATTCCGCACACTTTTTGTTTCATCAAGAAAGGTGCTAATCTGTCTTACAGAATAGAATTTCACTTCACATCCACTCAATTCTGATGGCCCTAGAGGATCGTTGTCTCCAGTTTCTAAGAAACTCTCTATACTTTCACATTCATTGTCTGAATCACAATCAGACATCGCAATGCCAGAGCTAACTGTGAACTGGCTACAATTTTCATTCACTTCATCATCTGATTTGTTCTCATTTTTGTCTACACATTCCATTAATGGAAGTTCCTCCTCTCTGCTTTTAGGTTGGGAGTGTGTCTCTTGCACTTCTGTTCTTACATTTTGTATCTCTACAGCATTAGCACTCGTACTAGCGCCATCTGCTGGCTGATCAACATCAATATTTGGGTTATTTGTTTCACTTCTGCTCTCATTTTCCCCGATACTATTTTCAGTCTCTTCAGCAGGTACTTCACGAACAACAGTGGTGTTCTCTTGAACAGTGTCTTTTTGAATAGTTTGCGAGTCCGTCAAATCCGTAATAGGCCTATCATTTTGTTTACCAGGACATGTCTGTCTAACGTGTCCATGTTCACCGCAAGAAAAGCACCGCATTTGACCTGAACTGACAAAGATCGTATAATCTTTACCCCCCACTGACACTTTTAGCACCAGATTCAGCGGGTCGTGTTGTGAATTCGGTATCATGTAGGTAAAACGTCGGAAAGACATGACGTGTTTCATGTTCGGGTTTTTAAGTCCTAGTGGAATCATCTTAATCGGAGCAGTCAATTTTCCATATCGTTCAAGAATTTCTTTCAAGGTTTCTTCTTTTATAAACGGAGGTACGTTTGAAAGTACAACTTTCTTAGAAGGATTCGACAAGGGCAGAACTGGTAAAAATATGTTGTTTACAACTAGACCTTTCTCAAGCAGTTCATCAACCATTGAAACCTCTTTAAGAAAAATAACAAGCGCTTTGTTCATTCTTGAGGCTGATTTAATGTTTAAACCACCACCAACCTGTTCGCTGATCGCAACCAATACATCCTCAATTGACACCGACTCCTCCGGCATGCATTTACAACCGTGTCCTAGAGTCAAACGCGAAAAATCGCCGCCTAACTCCATACTAGCGCCGATTCCGCGCTGACCAAAGTCAGCGCTCAAAAAGTTACAATTATTACTGTTTCTGTTATTAAAAAAAAAGGATAACCTTTTAAATAAATAAATAAATAAAGAGAGAGAGAGAGAGAGAGAGAGAGAGAGAGAGAGAGAGAGAGAGAGAGAGAGAGAGAGAGAGAAAGAGAGAGAGAGAGAGAGAGAGAGAGAGAGAGAGAGAGAGAGAGAGAGAGAGAGAGGAGGAGAGAGAGAGAGACAGAGACAGAGAGAGAGAGAGAGAGAGAGAGAGAGAGAGAGAGAGAGAGAGAGAGACACAGAGAGAGACAGAGACAGAGAAGAGAAGAGAGAGAGAGAGAGAGAGAGAGAGAGAGAGGAGAGAGAGAGAGAGAGAGAGAGAGAGAGAGAGAGAGAGAGAGAGACACAGAGAGAGACAGAGACAGAGAGAGAGAGAGAGAGAGAGAGAGAGAGAGAGAGAGAGATGGACAGAATATAGACCGTGTCTTCAGAACAGCATTGTATATTGCAACTATCATTTGGTATAAAATAGATTTGTATATTAATATGTTAAATAATTTACAAATAATTAATAAAAACTAACCTGTAGGGGGTAAACCAGGGGTTTGAGATAATAATAATAATAATAAACAAAATAACTATTAAGGTGGTTGATACTGAAAGTATTTTAACAAAAACAACCAAACAAAAAGACAAAACATGAATGAAAGTAATATTTACTAAAAATATGAAAATTTAAAATGTTTCCCTGCAGATTACTTAAAAAATATGCTGAACTAATAACTATCAAATAAAACTTGCAGTTGAAAACCATATTAAAATGAAAAACTGCAAGTATAGTTTATAGTCTATACTACAACTGCAAGTATTTTAACTTTGAGACTGAAAAAGAAGCTAAAAATGAACTTAAAATATCCATAAAAACACGTTAAATAATAGCCATAAAATATCAACTAGACTCAAATTCAAGAAACTTTTGCTGAAACGAACTAAACCCAAACAGAACTTACTTGAAAACATCCATATGCAATGAACATATGTTTAAACATTTCTGAAAGCTGAAACAAAATAATGCAAAATTAAAACAAAAACTGGTTGAAACTAAAATGAAATTATATTTAAAGTATATTTGTCGAATACTGAAACATTTGTTTCAGTGAAAGTGTTTTAACATGGAAAGAATGACTACAAATTGAACTACAATATACTAAAATATTCAAAGAATAAAACAAATCAAACAAAAATATAACAACATTAGTCTGAAGACTGACTTCTCAATTCTTCCCTGCAGTTTACTTTACATTTTCCACATTTTGAAAGCTGACAGAAAATAACAGAAATAAACAAAAACCACAAACTATAAAAAGTGCAGTAAAAAATAAAACTAAAATGAAAAAATAAACTCAGTATTGTATAGTTACTAAAACTGCAAGTATTAAGAGACACCTTTAACTACAATTCTAAGACTTGTAGAACTTCAATATATATAAAAATAAACTCATGAAATAAATAAAACAATAAACCGTGAAACTGTTGCTGAAAATAAAACGTTACATAGATGAAGAAATGTAAATGCAAGGCTTAAAGACTGACATGTTCTGTGTTTTTCACTGCGGTGTACTTCCATAAGCTCTGAAAATACACTTCCTCGCGCTGCAACTCTCGTTACAGAAATCTGCTCCTGCGGCGATGCAAACAATAGAAGAGGTCAGAGAGGATGATGTTTCCCATCAGAGATCACGTCTCACACACACACACACACACACACACACACACACACACACACACACACACACACACACACACACACACACACACACACACACACACACACACACACACACACACACACACACACACACACACACACACCTCACACACACACACACACACACACACACACACGACACAAGACTCACACACACACACACACCTCTCTCACACACACACACACACACACACACACACACCACACACACCTACACACACACACACACACACACACACTCTCTCTCACACACACACACACACACACACACACACACACACACCACACACACATGGCACAAAATCACACCAACCACACACACACACCACAGAGACACACACACCACACACACACACACGGACACACACAGGAGACATACACAATCTATTATACACCAATCACACACAGACACACACACACACACACACACACACACACACACACACACACACACACACACACACACGCGTCCGGAGCAGAGCAGGAATGTGCTAATGTCAGGGAATTATCTGAACCATGTGACTCGTTTACCTTCGAAACATCTTCCTGTGCAGGATTCATCAGTGCATGCGGCTATCTTTCATCTTGCTCTACCTCTGAAACGATGTTTCTGCTGACGTGACCATGGCTGACCAGGTGGAGAACGTTATATTATAGCAGAAAATGCTATTATTGAGACCGAATGCACAATTATAGAGCACCACAAGAGTAAATTACACTTTAAAATAGACAAAAGTTATATTCAATTAATTACTATTTCACAGTACGCCTGTATTTAGTCTATTTTTGATCAAATAAATGCAGCCTTGGTAAGAGACTTTGTTCAGAAACAATGTTTCCAACCACAGCAATTTACATGCAAGTTATAATTTCTCTACAATAAACCACATACAAAGTTTATAAAAAAGAAAAATCTACAAATTTCTACAAAATTCAATGTTAAAGCAACATTTCTGCTGCGTATTCAGTCTCACTCAGAAATGTTCAATGCATCACTTAAGTTGAATATTTCACTTTACATGAACTTTAAGGTTAGATAATGAAGTTAAATAACACGTCAAAACAGCAGAATGATATTTAAGAAGTTAATTTGGGAATTATGTCATGGATTTTCTCCAAATAATATGAATATTGAATTCCTTTCATGGCTAAAATGATCCTAGGTCAACATGCTTTCAGCAACATACAAATAAACAAATATAAAATACCCCCCCATGCATCATTAGTTTATGACAATGAACATCAAAGATGCAAATCTTAAAAGCATTCAAGGAGAATTCTCTAATTATAGTTAAAGACCTTGAACGAAAAGGCTCAATTATGATCTACAAACATGCGATGAATCCCAAAAGACACGCTGAATAAACTTCACCGTTAGAAACTGGATCATATTTCAGAAGAACATGAAACAAAGCTTACAGAAGGCCTATGGTCTTCCTGAAGAGAAACTCTCCACATTAACAGACACCGACAGCCTTAAACGAGTAGTTCACGCAAAAATATACATTTGCTCAAACTCAGGCCATGAGTGTGTTTCTTCATCAGATTTGGAGAAATCTCTCAGCAATGGATCCTCTGCTCTGTTGCTTCGGGCTAAAATACGAGTCCATAATTCATAACAACACTTCCTCCAGTGAAAAGTCCATCTCCTGTTGTTCCTCACATCACACACACATATCTGTTTACAGCTGTTTGGCTTGTAAACGCTGCAGATTTCTCTCCTGATTCAGGAAGCGTTATTATGGATTATGAACTGTATTTTGACCATAACCAATGGTTTGAAGTTAATAACATCTTAATGATGGATTTGTGTCTTCTCCAGATGATAACTGATGGACTGTGGATTATTGTGATGTTTTTATCAGACTCTCATTCTGACGGCACCCATTCACTGCAGAGCATCCATTGCTGAGACACTGATGCAGAGACACATTTCTCCAAATCTGATGAAGAAACAAACTCATGGCCTGAGTTTAAGCACATTTTGAGCAAACTTACATTCTTGGGTGAACTCTTCCTTTAATGAGTGTGATTCTGAAGAGTTTTAAGAGATGTTTTAAGCTGTCATTTCTCATTATAGAGCTTCTCCGTGTATATGTAATAGAGAACAGAACTAAGCTCAGACTACTCGATTAAGATGTTTCTGCATTACATCAGTGTGTTTTACACGCTCACACGTTCAGTCTCTCACGTTCTTGTACATGTCGCTCACACCTCTCTGTCTTATTCTGGCTCAGAAACAAAAGTCTTAAGCCAAACTTTTATAAGTTCATCTAAGGTAAAAAAGCATTTCAGGTAAGAAGCAGTTACTTGAAGCAGCCACCTGGTAACCACCCAGAACACCCTAGCAACCCACAGCAACACCTTGGCAACCATCCACAGCGCCAGTTTTGCACAAAACCCAGTTAAAATGCTTAAAATTAAGATTCATCACATTTATGTTCAGGCACGTGTCCGTTTTCATAGTTTCCCAAAGCTCTGAAGGAAATGTCCACATGTACAGTTTTACACTCACAGAAAACATATTGCATATTTATGCTAGCACCAGATTATCGCCGTTTTGGCCTGTGTGGAGAAAGAAAGCCACGAGTAGTCGTAAAGCAGAATGGCTTTAGTCCCAATAAATGCTGTGAAATATTTCTCACACCGTCTGCTATCGTCCAATAGCATCTGCTTTTCAGCGTGTGCACAGCTACAGTAAATAAACCTGAGATGAAACAGACACTTCTCGTTCTAGACCAACTATTCATTTTACATGATGATGTTTGTGCGTGTGCAATATTTGATATTACTTTTGGGGTTAAGATTTGTTCTTTTCTGCTCACTAAGGCAGCATTTATGTAATCATGTAATTCAATAAAAACAGTAATATTGTGAAATATGTTTATAATTTCTAATAACTTTTCTATGTGAATATAATGTAAAAATGTAATTTATGTCTGTGATGCGCAGCTGTATTTTCAGCATCATTACTCCAGTCTTCAGTGTCACATGATCTTCAGAAATCATTATAATATAGCTGCTCAAGAAACATTTCTGATTATTATCAATGTTGAAAACAGTTGTGCTGTGATACATTGTATTTTGTCAGGATTCACAGATGAATAGAAAGTTCAAAAGAACAGGATTTATTGGAAATAGAAATATTTTGCAACATTATAAATGTCTTTACTGTTACTTTTGATTCAATTTAATGTGTCCTTGCTGAACAAAAGTATTAATTTCTTTTAAAAATAACCAGCCATAATGCACACAGCAGTGAAACTCACCAGCATTGAATAGCAGATTTGAAATCCTGGTTTTGCTACGAAGTAATCATCCGATTTGAAGGTGATTTTGATGAGGTTTGTTTGGATGTGATCCGTGATGGAGCTCGTTGTCCGCACCAGCGGCCCCAGATGATGGTGCTGATTTCAGAAATATCCTCCACTTCCACATAATCATACCTGCAACACACAATCCTGTCAGTACACCACCTGCACGGGTGAAGCGAGCACCTGATCAAGTACATCACTTTAAAAATACGTTACTTCTGTTCCTAAAATACATGAGTAGATACACATTAATATGATTATAATATCTGTAGTGATTTGGCTATCACAATTACAATTTAGTTTTATTTATATTCTATTATAGTATCTATTAGTATTTTGAATTAGCTGTTATTTGCATATTTTAATTTTACTTTAAGATTTAGGAATTTAGCGGAGTGGTTTTGTAAGTCTTATTAGTTTTTCATACACTGAACAAAATTATAAATGCAACACTTTTGTTTTGCCCCTTTTTCATGAGCTGAACTCAAAGATCTAAGGCTTTTTCTATGTACACAAAAGGCCTATTTCTCTCAAATATTGTTCACAAATCTGTCTAAATCTGTGTTAGTGATTACGAGATAATCATCCACCTCACAGGTGTGGCATATCAGATGCTGATTAGACAGCATGATTATTGCACAGGTGAAATGCCTTAGGCTGGCACAATAAAAGACTCTAAAATGTGCAGTTTTACTGTATTGGGGGGGTCCGGGGGGTCTGAAAACCAGTATCAGAATCTGGTGTGACCACTATATGCCTCACACAGTCCAACACATCTCCTTCACATAGAGTTGACAAGGTTGTTGAATGTACCTTATTGCGTACTGTTTTATAATTACTACAATACTGAGGTGCAGATAATTGCCACTATTTGCAATAAGTAGTATACAAATAGCAGAAAATCTTGCTATTTCAACAGTGTAAATTTGCACTTAATGTAAATAGCATATAGTTAAAAAATACAGCTATTTTCACTTAGCCGCTGCCTTATTTTTATTACACATTTATTCTAATTAAAGCTCTTCATCTAATTGTATTAATATTTTATATTATTTCAGCTTTATATAAATACACACAGGGTACACACAGTAACACACAAAACCATGATGAGCGATGCAGTGATTGGTAATGTGATGTGACATCATGATTTTATCTATATCATATAAATTATTCGATTTTACACAGACAAATATATAATATATTAAGTTTCTTTTTTTCGTCCTTGTTTCACTTCTTGCCTCTTTCTCATCCTATACATTCACCTTCATCTCTCATCTGTATATTTCCGGCTTTATTTTTAGTCTCGATGTCTCGAGGGTCTTTATAAAGTATCAGATTCACAGTAAAACATCTAACCTCAAGGACAAACCCGTAACCTGAGAGTCACCCCACACACACACACACACACTGCGCTCAGATCCTCGCTCTGATTGGCTTTCAGCTCATTAAATATTCATATCATGTTTTAACTCTTCGGGCCTTTATTTCTAGTCCAGAAATGCAGAATGAGAACCACAGGAATCTCAGAACCAAACCTGTTATTCCTTCCCACGTGTTACAACATGATTTAACCATGTAGGACATGCACCTGGAGGTCCTGGATCAACGTTCCTATGAATTAATCAGATGTATAGCTATATAAAGGGCTTTAGGTTTAGATGCGTGTTAAACATTTACCATATAGACCAACCCAATGAGTCAAAATGACACTTTCTCAACTGATTAAATAGATCTAATTCATTATTCATGAGCACTTCATGCTAAGCTCCATCCCTCTCTCTGCCTCTGCTTAAAACCTGTAAACAAATCTAATTCATTACTCATGAAATCAACTATCTGAAGCTCCGCCCTCACCTGCAGACTCCATTCTCCTCCCCCACTTAAAACATTTACATAGATCTAATTAATTATTCATGAACTCGCCCATTTTGAAGCTCCGCCCTCAAGGGAAAACTCCAGTCTCCGCCTCCACTTAAACTCTTAAATAGATCTCATTTATTATTCACGTACTTAACATTCATAAGCTCCACCTTCACCTAAAATAATTTTTGTCATCCACTTAAATCTCTTAAATAGATTTAATTCATTATTCAAGAACTCATCCAGCAGAAGCTCTGTCTTACCTGAAAATTCCATTCTCCACCTTCACTTCAAAAATGTTTAAACGCATCTAATTCATTATTCATGTACTCATCCATTCTAACGCTCCACCCTCACCTGAAAACTCCATTAACTAACACTACTTAAAATTCTTAAATAGATCCAACTCATTATTGATTAAAGTATCCATCCGAAGCTCCGCCCTCACCTGCAGACTCCATTCTCCGCCTCCTCCAGTCCAAACTGAGCATCGAATTCCAGCAGGATGCACGTGTTGGGCGGCGAGAGCAGTTTCCATGACAACAGCAGGTTTCGGGGGTATGAGCTGGGGAAGCGCGGGCTCTGGACACAACCTCCGCCCTTGACCATTATGACCTCTTCCTTCCGGTACAAGTCTGTGAGGTGATTGCTGTCTGTTACTGGTCACAACTTGGACAGGTTAGTGCGTTTACTCTGAGACAAACACACACACACACACACACACTGATATACACAAATACAAACAACACATACAAAGGTTTGAATCTGTTTCATTTCAGTTCAGTTCAGAAAACAGCATAAATTCAGCTCAAATGTAATTCTCTTAACAAAATAGACCAGTTACTTCTAATTCTTGAGGAAACAAATTAAGACAATTTTGAAGGGAATCCATTTGCTGTAGGTGTAAAGTGCTTTTATTTACATCCAAACCAAACGAGTTCCATTCAAAATTGTCTTCATTTAAATAAATAAATTCACTTCTAGTTCCGTTTCGGAAGTAAAGTGAATTTAATTCTGATGCTCTTTGTGAAGTGATCTTAATTCACTTTTGATTCCCCCTAAGCAAACTAACCCAATTCACTTTTCTCTCCCCTTTTTTTTTTTTTTTTTGAAAAAGAAGAGTCTATTCGGATACAAAGTAAACTAAATTCACTTCTGATTCTCTTTACAAAATACAAGAGACTTCTAATTCTGTTCGGGAACTGGTGTTTATTTATTTCTGATGCTCTTTGGGAATGATCTGAATTGCCTTCTGATTCACTTCAGGAAAAGAACAGACTTCACTTTGGATTCACTTCAGGAAAAGAACATACTTCTCTTTGGATTCACTTCAGGAAAATAACATACTTCTCTTTGGATTCACTTCAGGAAAAGAACAGACTTCACTTTGGATTCACTTCAGGAAAAGAACAGACTTCACTTTGGATTCACTTCAGGAAAAGAACAGACTTCACTTTGGATTCACTTCAGGAAAAGAACAGACTTCACTTTGGATTCACTTCAGGAAAAGAACAGACTTCCTTTGGATTCACTTCAGGAAAATAACAGACTTCTCTTTGGATTCACTTCAGGAAAAGAACAGACTTCACTTTGGATTCACTTCAGGAAAAAACAACTTCTCTTTGGATTCACTTCAGGAAAAGAACAACTTCACTTTGGATTCACTTCAGGAAAAGAACAGACTTCACTTTGGATTCACTTCAGGAAAAGAACAGACTTCACTTTGGATTCACTTCAGGAAAAGAACAGACTTCACTTTGGATTCACTTCAGGAAAAGAACAGACTTCACTTTGGATTCACTTCAGGAAAAGAACAGACTTCACTTTGGATTCACTTCAGGAAAATAACATACTTCTCTTTGGATTCACTTCAGGAAAATAACATACTTCTCTTTGGATTCACTTCAGGAAAAGAACAGACTTCACTTTGGATTCACTTCAGGAAAATAACATACTTCTCTTTGGATTCACTTCAGGAAAAGAACAGACTTCACTTTGGATTCACTTCAGGAAAATAACATACTTCACTTTGGATTCACTTCAGGAAAAGAACAGACTTCACTTTGGATTCACTTCAGGAAAAGAACAGACTTCACTTTGGATTCACTTCAGGAAAAGAACAGACTTCTCTTTGGATTCACTTCAGGAAAAGAACAGACTTCACTTTGGATTCACTTCAGGAAAAGAACAGACTTCACTTTGGATTCACTTCAGGAAAAGAACAGACTTCACTTTGGATTCACTTCAGGAAAAGAACAGACTTCACTTTGGATTCACTTCAGGAAAAGAACAGACTTCACTTTGGATTCACTTCAGGAAAAGAACAGACTTCACTTTGGATTCACTTCAGGAAAAGAACATACTTCACTTTGGATTCACTTCAGGAAAAGAACAGACTTCACTTTGGATTCACTTCAGGAAAAGAACAGACTTCACTTTGGATTCACTTCAGGAAAAGAACAGACTTCACTTTGGATTCACTTCAGGAAAAGAACAGACTTCACTTTGGATTCACTTCAGGAAAAAACAACTTCTACTTCTGGATTCACTTCAGGAAAGATTACATACTTCTACTTTGGATTCACTTCAGGAAAAGAACATGACTTCACTTTGGATTCACTTCAGGAAAAAACATACTTCACTTTGGATTCACTTCAGGAAAAGTAACAGTACTTCCTTTGGATTCACTTCAGGAAAAAACATACTTCTCTTTGGATTCACTTCAGGAAAAGAACAGACTTCACTTTGATTCACTTAGAAAAAAGACTTATTATTGTTCAGGAAGAGACTATATTTACTTTGATCGCTTTTGGAAATGACCAGATTCACTTCTGATTCACTTCAGAAAAAACCATATTCACTTTAATTCACTTCAGGAAAAGAACAAGTGTCTTGATTCTCTTCAGAAAAGAATCTAGACTTTACTTTTATTCGTTCAAGAAGTGAAGAACAGTTTACATTCACTTTGATTCCTTCAGGAAATTGAACAGACTTCACTTTAATTCTCTTCAGAAAAGAACAATTACTTTTGATTCTCTTCAGGAAAAGAACATGATTCACTTTGATTCACTTCAGGAAAAGTAACACGAATTAACACCTGATTCACTTAGAGAAAAGAACTAATTCACTTCTGATTCTTGGGAACAGATACAATTCACTTTGAGAATTGACTCAGGAAATACTGAACTTTGATTTCACTTCGAAAAGAACAGAATCTTCGACTGATTCACTTAAACAGAAACGACAATACTGAGAAGAGCAGAAATGG
>CM049817.1:54790910-54815910 GCA_027422435.1 Schizopygopsis pylzovi | reverse complement strand
TAAAAATCATAGCTAATAAAAATATATACAAACTACTAAAAAAGAGACAAACAACAAAATTACTAAAAATCTGCAAAAATTAGATATTACATAAAATATATGAAGAGAAGATTATTATTCTTGATTTTCACCAAATCGAGCCACATAATAATAATTTTGCTGTTCAGAAGTCTATTTGATTGTACTGAGTGTGATATTGGAATAATACTGTACTGTTTGTAATTTAACATAAACAATATTCTCTTATCGATTGACTTTGAATCACTTTGATGACGGCAAACACAAAGCGCCGTGTTGCTGGGAGAATTCAGGGAAGAGTTTAAGCAGCTGTTTATATTCCTTACAAGGCGTTGATGCTGAACGGTACAAACATAATACTGCAAAAATAATAACTCCCAGGAAACAAGCCTCCAGTGCACAGAGCATGTTCAACACAGATAATCAAGCGTTTCTGAGCGCATCTCATTATTTCTGCATCCATGATCAGATTCTTCTTCATACACGGAGCAAATGTAACTAATTACTGCACTTAAGCATCTTTTCGGATACTTTGTAGTTGTACGGAGTATCAAAGATATCATTCATCTTTTATTCTTTACTACACTGCATGTGAAACGAGTGCTGCAGTTACACATTACATTCTGCATGCTACCTAGCTTTTTTAGCAGTTTATACATCTACAAAAGATGTGATATCACCAACTACCGGGCACTGAAAGTGCATCTTGCTCTTACTCACCCAAACTTGTCAACAAGGCTACTTTACATGAATGCGAGCTCCTTAGCAAGTAGTTGTGAATCCCAGGTGTTTTATACATGAGATGAGGACACGACTGCCGCTGAAACCAGCACATCCAGAGTAGGGGTCGACCGATATGTGTTTTTCAGGGCCGATACCGATTATTACAGATCAAGTAGACCGATAACCGATATTTTGAACCGATATACGTGTCTGGTGTAAAAATGAAAATGAATGCCAAAATTAATAAAAACAAGAGCTCTGACAAAAAACGTTCTTTAAATGCTTTTAAACATGTCTTTAATTCTGAAAACTGTTAATAACAACAACATTTCCGTTGGTTTTAATTTACAGTACAGTGCAAATGAAGGCATAAAACATTAATTGAATTTATCTTTTAATCAAATGAGAGAGTTAGACAAACAAATGAGTTTACTATTAAAATTAAAACATGGAAGAAATAGCGTATTGTGTGATTATTCTCAACAAAAGTTGTAATAATTGTTGTAGTTGTATTACGTATACAGTAATATATTCGGCTAAACCGAACTTATATTTTGACAGGTTGCCATGAGGACCTTTTAAGTTTCTGTAGCCTATGTATATATGATATGACGATCGTTTTACTCAAATGAAACGGTCAAATGCTCGTGAAGTGATTCTGCGAGCAGTTCTGGGGATGTTGTTCATGTATTGATGTCCTCATTTATGCTGAAAACACCGCGAGCATCACGCGCTTCAGTATGTGTGTGTGCAGTAAATGAAACCGCACGTCTGTGTCATTCATTAACAGAGATGCAGAACATGCAGGATTCATATTTAAAGTGTTTTGCGGCTTAATATTTATAGATACTAGTCCATAGCGCGAGTCGATTTAAGTGTACTGACCTACTTTTGATTAATTCATCCAAACTTCGACACATTCCGTGACATTCCGCGTTATACGGTAAATTCCATTATATGACTGCATTCCGCGATTCCGCCCGCATTTTCCGCATCGCGGACATCATGGGTTATATTGAGGTGTTTTGTAACTTCAGTGTAGTGGATTGTGATGTATTGCAACTTCATTAACTTCTGCTGCTGCTTTACCTTTGAGAGACAACTGATGCGTGATCACTGAGGCAGCTCCAGTTAGCAAGTGCTTTCGGTGTGAGACTGCCTTCAGTCTTCCGCGTTGATTGGTCGGACTCGTGACTCTCTACATATCAGATGAGCGGTGGGCGGAGATTGCTCTCAGAGATTGAGAGATCGCCTCACTCTCACAGAGTGTTGAGCTCAGACAGGCTGCATCGAGCCAAATAGTGCATTTAAACATTAAATAGTTTCACCTGTATTATTTATTCACCAATAAATAATGTCACCTGTAAATAGTATGTTTGTTTGCATTATAATAAAAAAAAATATATAAAAAAATAAAATAAAAAAAAAATTTATCGGCAAATCTGTTTTGAAAATGGCCGATATCGATAATCAGTAAAATGCTTAATATCGGCGCCGATAATCGGCCAGGCCGATAATCGGTCGACCCCTAATCCAGAGCAAGAAGACCGCGGCTGTATCCGAAATCACCCCCTATACCCTCATCCACTACTCCCTACAGTAGTCCACTCATGCAGTTCCCTTGAAGGAGTGAATGAAAACGAGTGTATTCAGACACCGGAAGGACTGCCGCTTACGCTTAGTTAGCTTGCTGTTTAATAATCATTTGAAACGGGCCGCTCCAGTAGTACGATTAAAGGATGTGTCTTAAACTCTGTCACGGAAATGATGTATAAACCCTAAAAGTCAATTTACAGTTAATTTGTACCCGTGTTGTATTACGGACGGGCTTCTAAACGAACGGATGATTCAGCTGCGGGCGCCATCTTCTGGCGAGACGCGGGAATTCATTCGGCGCGCGACTCTCATGGTGCATTATGGGGATTCTCTAGAAGTTGAGTGTACGTCGGTTGTACACTCGTTTTTGCGGTGCATTGTGGGATTGAATGAGTGCACGAGAACATCCACTATGTCTTCGAACACCACTTAAAATGGCTGTCCCCTATAGGGGGCGATTTCGGATACAGCCTTTGACTTTAATTTTACTTAACATTATTGTATTTATCTTTTATACTCCAGAGACCTTTTTGAAGGTGATTTTTTTTTTTTTTTTTTTTTTGAGGTATTCAGTTTTATTTTGGTTTCAGAAAATAAGTGTGATTGCTTTCCTCTCAAATCAGCTCTTTCTTGTTTTTGATGCATTTCCTGTGCCTTGTCCTGGACCTTTATGTCACTTCCTGTCTCCCGTGGTGTTTGTAGTCAGCTTGTATCTTATCTTGTTCAGCTTGTTAGCCTCCTGTATATAAATATACAGCCCTGGTGTTTAGGGATGGGTACCGAAACTCGGTATTTAATCGGTCTCGGGGCTAAATTATAAAAGACCGGAGTATCGATAAGCTCTGACGTTAACGGTTCTGTTATCGGTACTGGAGAAATCAAGAAAACACACATACATTTATTATTGCTATATATATATATATATATATACACATTATCTTGCAAATTCTATCCCGCCAGAGTCACCAGCTGTTTTTATATCCAATAATATTCAAACTCTTGTCTATGATGCATTTTTGCTATTCCCAAATCAGAAGCGAATCGCTCACGTGGATGAGTTCAGCACGCGCAACATAAGCCCTGTTTATGTTAGAAGAGAACTAACCATTAAAACATGCTTACACTTTAGGCCTGTGGCTGTTATATTAAACTGAGTTTATTTAATGTTTTTTTTAGCTTCTAAAGATTATAGCCGTGTTTCTTCTAACACAACTTCCTTCTCTTCACAGCGGCGCGCATTCGTTCCTCCCTGACCAAAACTTAACATCAGAATCAGATCAATCGTCTGTCGATTGTTGTAAAATGCCGTCTTTACAGTTACTAAATTGCTGGACATGTTTGATAATAAAACGTTGAAAGTACAATCCACACGAGAGACGCTGTTCCTCAGGCTGTAGTGTGTGTGTGTTTGCGCGCGTGTGTGTGTATGTGTGTGTGTGTGTGTGTGTGTGTGCGCGTGTGTGTGCGTGCGCGGCGCACTCTAAAACTGACAAGCAAAATACACTTTGAGCTTCGGCGCGTCCAAACGATCAAATACACACAAAGCATGTAAAAACGGACGGCTTGAAGAGTATTCACTTAAAACACAGTTTATATCTTCAAGTGAACGAGAACAGTCGGGAGAAAATTGTGTGTCAATATTTCGTCTTAGTGACAGATTGGAGCTTCTTCAATGTTAATCAAAGAACAAAATACAAAGACAAAATCACTCACAGCTCTTAATCTGAATAAAGTAATAGCTTTAATAAGCATTAATCTATCAATATATACAGTGAAAACGATGCAGTGTTCATTTGTATTTGATCACTTTTAGATTTATTTTGTAGCTATTATTTATCTGAACATTAATGTTAGTAGACCACCATAGATAAATGAAAGCACTGTGGTATTTTTTACATTTGTACATTTGTTTTATGGTTTGACAAATTGTATATTTGTCAGTTTATTTAACTTTGTTTCTTTGTTCTTACTCTATCTTATCTTATGTATATAAAACACTAAAAATGCCTGCGCATTTGCGGTGCATTTACAAATTGATGTTTTATATTTATTTAATGAAATATTTATTTAACATTTCAGAATATAAAGCCATGTTAATTAAGCTGCTAATCTATCATATAAATATATATTTCATACATATATGTGTATGTATATATGTATGTATATATATAAATAACAAAAAGTACCGATAAGAATACCGTTAAAGTACCGAACCGATAAGCAGTATCGATAAGAGTAGTAATACCGTTAAAACCTTAACGATACCCATCCCTACTGGTGTTGCTTTAGTTCTTTGTGAGTTGTTGGATGTAATGTTTTCCTGTGGTTTTTGGCTTATTGTTTGTTCTAGTTTGTCATGAAATGCCTGCACATAGATCCTCTCCTCTGTCTGTTTCCCAGCTTCTCCACGACGTTACAGTTTTTGACTCGCATGTCTCTTTGACTAGTGCATATTTGAGCCTATATTTAGTATAAGTAAAATACTTAAGTACTGTTAAAATCAGATACTCTAATACTTTCACTCAAGCTGTTTTGGAATTGGTGACTTGTAGTGGAGTAATTTTTACTGTAAGGTATCTGTACTGTTACTCAAGTATGGTTTTCAGGTACTCTTTACACCTCTGATGAGGAGAGTGTTGACACACACACATACACACACACACACACACATACGCGCACACACACACACACGCACACACGCACGCACACACACAGAGCACGCACACACACACAGAGCACGCACACACAGCACACACACACACACACACACACACACACACACACAGAGCATGCACACAGCACACACACACACACACACACACAGCACACACACACACACACCCACAGGGCATCACTCGTGAGAAAGTAAATCAATTAGTGCTCGACTGCGGCGTCATGAAAGCCAAGGCTTCAACACTCCAGCCAGCTCTTATTAACACACGCTGGATACTGAATTCACCTCCACCCCTTGTGTTTTACTCACATGGCTCTTGACTTATTAAACGAAGCACAAGGTTTGCTACCCGAGCAACTGCCATCGCAATGAACAGGAATGCTAATGGATGGTTCTCCGTGCTAGCAACACATGCTAAAACTTGGACAAAGAATAACGTTTATTTTTTTTAATGTTGTAACTGTTTTAATTTGTCTGGATTTTCTTAATGTACTGTTCTGTATATGAACAAAAACTGTATTTGTTTTATTTATATGAATTTATAAAACTTTAATAATTGAATACAGTTGTATTAAATATTGTATTTGTATTTATTGCATTATTATTATTTTATTTTTGTTACAAATTACATAATTTTTTTTCAGAAATTCAATTTTTCTAGACTCTTTCATATTTTATATAAATTGAATTAAAAACTTTACCAATTTTTTTTACAGTCAATATTTTCATATTTATTTATATTTAAGGTAATGCACTTAATAATTTTATAAAAAAATATATAAATCGCCAAAACCTGTGGTTCATTTTTTTTTATAAAAAATTAATAAAACATTACTATTTTAATAATTTTTATTTATAGGATTAGATATCTATAAACAGTATTTTAGGTTTTTAGATTATGTGTTTTACAGTGTAAAAAAATTTATAAAAAAAACATTGGTAATCCAATAAGTTAATTAATAATTTAACCATTTAACAACAATACGTCCCCATGAAATCTATTATGTTTTTACTAATTATTTATATTTTTTCTGGCTTCTGCGTTTTAAGATTTAATATATATGTATCATCAAAAACTGCGGTAATCAAATGAATTTGTTAAAATGTAATTTAATCTGGCTTTTAAAATGCAATCACATGAAAATACTTTTTTTCTTCACAACAAAACATTGCATTTTTTGTCAAATAAAGTGCTGAAGCAGTCAGCGGGGAATATGTAGGGAAATCAAATTCTGCAGCGCTTAGAGTATTCAATCTATTTTACTCTAATTAACTTATGCACTTTGTTTCAACAACATTGTTTCTAGAATAATAATTTGTTTGCATGCAGACATAAAGGGAATAAGAGATGTGTGTCGTCATCATACAGACATGCAGCTCACAGATGTCTGATTTCATGAGAGAAACACTGAGCTAATGGAGATGAAACACCCAGTGCTGAAACATGCCCACCCGAGACACACACACACACACACACACACACACACACACACACACACACACACACACACACGTCAAACGACTTAATCACACAGATCTGCGACTGAGGGTTCTAGCTTTTTGTCTGTCCAGGTTTATAGCTACT
Source organism: Schizopygopsis pylzovi (assembly GCA_027422435.1). Taxonomy (NCBI): domain Eukaryota; kingdom Metazoa; phylum Chordata; class Actinopteri; order Cypriniformes; family Cyprinidae; genus Schizopygopsis; species Schizopygopsis pylzovi. The sequence goes on along the minus strand of CM049817.1, from coordinate 54,809,314 downwards.
TTTACAGTCATGGATTCCTCCATCACACACACATACACACACACACACACACACACACACACACACACTCGGAGTATAACTGGAGCCTGGTGTGTTTTCTGTTTGAGACGATGAAAGAATGTGCACATACTGCACTAGCAGACAGCTGTGTGTGATACAGACAGAAAAATGCTGAGTAAAGACGCATCCTCCTGTCTGCATGTAAAAGTGCACACACACTAACGGAAACACCTTTAAACACCTTTTTTGTTCATATACTCATACAATATCAGATCGCCTGCAAAACACACATACACACACACACACACACACACACACACACACACACAATGCTACAGGAAAAAATTCAAGAAGTGTGTGTGTGTGTGTGTTTGTGGGGAATCCCACACCAGATTCCTCATGACTGATGGTTGGGTGTGAACCGGGACACCCTGTGACTCACTGCCCTAAAATAACTATATTTCAGCTGTTTTACCACACACACACACACACACACACACACACACACACACACACACACACACACACACCCTGTCCACAGCTCAACAATTCTGTCACAGATGCTCAAACACAACAGCCACATCATACACACACACACACAGACACACACACACACACAACACACCTGTGCAAGGGTAGCACGTCAAACGGTGTAAATTGTTTCCAAGTACAACTTTTGAAACATAATTTCCTAATTCTTAATTTTATTCATGCAAAGAATTATGCACGTAATGTTAAAGTAAAAATGTCAAAAACACAACAAAATTATTACAATTTTAACTCAAATTAAAATGAAAACAGAAAATACATTAAAAAACTCAATGGTAAAAAACCCTGATTATGTGCCATTTTTAAGGTCTCATTAATTGAGAGCAGGGTTATTTCAGTTCATACTAAACCTAAAAAGAGTTCATTTAAATAAAAAACGTAATTTATTTATTTTAGCTAGTTGCCAAAGCAACATTTCTCAAAAGAAAAAAACGGTAGACATTTAAAACACAACAAAATCTCTCAATTGTGATTAGATTGTTGTAACTTTTGTGTTACTAAAATAAAACTGATTCAGATATCACATATAATATATTTTTAATAATTTATGGTTAATTTAAATTGTCTTGCAGTTGCGTCAAGTAAAATATTAAAAGTACAAACTTCAAATTATACACTGCAAGTCTATTTAAATGAACCAAAAGTATTCAAAATAGATTAAAAAAAATCTAAAATAAATTTAAAACTCCAAATGTTCCAAATATTAAAAATCATAATGATGGAAAAAAATCATGTTATTGGTCAATATCCCTAATATTGCAGTAAACATTTTAACATTCACCACAGGTGTCAGAGAACACACACACACACACACACACACACACACACACAGGTCCCAAAATAATAATCAAGCTTTTCATCACATTAAATCTTAATAAGCAATGTTTACACTGCATTCAAGCTTTTCATCAGTTTATGCATTCCCTGGGAATCGAACCCATGGCCTTGTGTTGCTAGCATCATACTCTACTGTTTGAGCTACAAGAGTTCAGGAACAGGTTAAAGATCCTCCTACCACAGTAACTCAGTGCAGAGAAGAACAGACTGTTGAAATCAGGCATGTGATCAGAGAGCTGCAGACCTGTCATAACACGCTTCAGCTGATCACAACATCAACCAAACCTGAGGAGCATTCATGCCTGTTCACATCCACAGGGACCACAGAAAGCATCCGCAGCACTTCTGAATGTCATGCATAGATCACCGAGATATCAAAGCAAGAGATCTGAGCTCAACTAGTGCGCACTTAGAAGCATTTGGTAATGAATTTGAACTAACTGCTGTCAAAGTACTTCAGCAGACACGAGAAACGGTCTAAAACTCATTACATTAGATCATAAAATACAAGTGACATTTTATTGTAAACAGACAGCACAAGCGCTTTTTACAAGTAAAACTCAGCAAAAACAGTCTTGCATGGTTTGAAATCTAAAATACTAGTTCTGGAGTTGAATGCAATGATGTGAAAAGCCACTTTGAGCGTGTTTGTGATTAAACCGCTAACATGGAACTAACTTTATGTTCTGTTACGATTCTCTCAAAGTTATGAACAAACGTTAATAGAATGTGTGTTTAAGAATTTAATTTGAGAATTTTAAAAAAATATCGTTTAAAACAATACTTTGTTCACATAATATTTGAGTTTAATGTTCTTTAAATGTTGTTGAGCAACATTCAAAAGTAACATTCCCATGATGTTTTCTAAATTTGACTTTTGCATAAACAAAAACGTTCAGAGAACATTCAGGAACAAAGTGTTCATAACCGAAAGGTAACGTTAGTAAATCGCTCTTATACCACACATTGTTAGCTTAGTCCTGGAACATGTTGATAGTTCATGTGATGGACTACTACACCTGCTATCTACAACACCTGTGAACTTGAGACTTCATCCATGCACTAAAAAGTAGCTTACTGCGACAGCGAGACTTCAAAACGAATTAAAAAGGAAGCTTTTGAGCTCAGATGACACCCGCTTTGATATTTCTAAGTGTTGTAAAAGACTTTTGGGTCAGCGTCTCTTCCGAACTCACCATTGCTGCGTGCGTTTGAAGCCCTCAGCGCCTTGGAGGACATCACCTGGGCCTGTGTGGCGTAATTCTCACCGCTCAGCACCGCGACGAGGGAGCACACGACCAGCCACATGATTTGGAACCGAACCGTCCACCGATGCGTGATCCAGAAGCGCCACATGGACCCGAAGTTTCCACCGCAGCGCTGTTCGTCCTCTAACAGGTTCATATAAACCAAGCCGCGGAATCCAAAACCTCCGACTTTATCTGCGTCTGTCCCGTTTGACCCCGAGCTTATAATTCCACCAGAATACTTTCCATTCCTTAAACATTTACGGAAACCCGAGGACGCGAGAAAAGTGTCCTGGCAACAATAACGCGCGGGGTGCCGACGGATCCCCAGAGTTCACACATCAAACTCCAGCTGAAAGATCGGGTTGCTTGAGCTGCTGAGAGATGGAAGGAGAAAGAAAGGAAGCCCAGGAGGGCTGGACCCCCTTCATCCAGTCAGGACGAGGAAATAGCGTTGTACTGAGTGTTTGCGGCAATACTTTCCCTCGGTGCGTAACGCTGCCACTCTTTTCCTGTTTGTTTCGCCGCAAAGAAAGTTTTGTGTTTCCCTGAGGAGAAACATCAACCGCTACGGCGTTACGCACGGGATTCAAGCATTCCGCAAACTGCAGGCCATGACTTGAATTCAGCACTCTTTCTCAGTGAATTAGCCTACTATAAGAGTGTTTATCAAGTCTAAAGGGAAGAAAGATAATTTAATAAGTGCTTACTTAAAGGGATAGTTCACCCAAAATGAACATTCTGTCATTTACTCACCCTCAAGTAGTTCCGAACCTGTATGAATGTTTTTGTTCTGCTGAACACAAAGGAAGATATTTTGAAGAAAGTTTATAATCAGGCTGTTTTGGGGCACCTTTAGTAGGAAAATAAATACTATTGGAGTCAATGGTGCTCCAGAACTGCTCTGTTTCCCTCAATCTTCAGAATATCTTCCTTTGTGTTCAAGAACAAATACATTCATACAGGTTTGGAACTACTTGAAGGGTGATATTTTTGGGGGAACTATCCCTTTAAGGGCTTCCTCATGAACAATTGCACCTTATCAGATCAGGATATTTCCGCTCTGGGATCTGAATTATTGGAAGTGTTTGCTATGGAATAAAAACTACATAGTGCACTGTATACTGCATACTACTTTTTAAATAGTACATGAAGATAAGCGTTTCAAACAGCAGTACGCTTGTCACATGACCTCATCACGTGTTTTTAATTGCGCAAGTTCAAGGTTCAAGAGATTCAAGATTTGTATTCACAGTTATACAGAATATAACCAGCAGTGAAATGTAAGTCAGGTCCGCTCCATGGACAGTGCAATTATATGTAACACAAACACAAGAGAATATACATAAATATAGATGTAAAAAATAAAAAAGAATAAAATGAGCAATACAATTTTTGCATCTAATTATCAACTCATTTCCATTTAGTCATTTTGCAGACACTTTTATCCAAAGCGACTTACATTTGGAGTAATACATAAAGCGATTCATCTTGAAGAGGCAATCAGAGGAAGTGCTCTTATTGTTCAAATAAGTACAAGCTAGCAAGGGAAGGAGAGAAAGATAAAGAGAATAGATGATAAGAAGTAGAGTGAAAGAGGTGAGTTCGTTGTGAGTGATAGGAAGTGCTCTGGAAGGGGTAGAGTTGAAAGTGATGAAAAGTTCTGGAGTGTGATTTGCTTGTAGATGACAGGGATCCAGCATCTCGATGGAAGGGATGTAGATTCGTAATAGTGAGTGAAGTAGGAGGGGCTTCTGGAGGCGATGTAGATTTTGTAACAGTGAGTGGAAGTAGGAGGGGCTTCTGGAGGGGGTGTAGATTCGTAATAGTGAGTGGAAGTAGGAGGGGCTTCTGGAGGGGGTGTAGATTCGTAATAGTGAGTGGAAGTAGGAGTGGCTTCTGGAGGGGGTGTAGATTCGTAACAGTGAGTGGAAGTAGGCGGGGCTTCTGGAGGGGATGTAGATTCGTAATAGTGAGTGGAAGTAGGCGGGGCTTCTGGAGGGGATGTAGATTCGTAATAGTGAGTGGAAGTAGGCGGGGCTTCTGGAGGGGATGTAGATTCGTAATAGTGAGTGGAAGTAGGAGGGGCTTCTGGAGGGGATGTAGATTCGTAACAGTGAGTGGAAGTAGGAGGGGCTTCTGGAGGGGATGTAGATTCGTAATAGTGAGTGGAAGTAGGCGGGGCTTCTGGAGGGGATGTAGATTCGTAATAGTGAGTGGAAGTAGGAGGGGCTTCTGGAGGGGATGTAAGTTCGTAATAGTGAGTGGAAGTAGGTGGGTGCTGAGCCTGTGGTTGTTCTATATGCAAGCATCAGTGTCTTGAACTGGATGCGAGCTGCAACTGGTAGCCAGTGCTAGGAGACAAAGAGAGGTGTAACATGGGCTCTTTTGGGCTCGTTGAAGACCAGTCGTGCCGCTGCAATCTGAATCATTTGTAGAGGTTTGATTGTGTTTGATGGAAGTCCAGCCAGAAGAGCATTGCAGTAGTCCAGTCTAGAAATGACAAGGGCCTGGACAAGAAGTTGTGCAGCATGCTCTGTCAGAAAGGGCCTGATCTTTCTGATGTTGTGTAGTGCAAACCTGCAAGATCGAGCAGTCCTTTATTTGCAATGTGCTCTTTGAAGGTCAGCTGGTCATCAAAGATTACACCAAGATTTCTGACTGAAGCTGATGGGGTAATTGTTGATGAACCTAACTGAATCGTGAAGTCATGCTGTAGAGTTGGAGTTGCAGGGAAGACAAGAAGCTCAGTCTTTGCCAGGTTGAGCTGTAGGTGATGTTCTTTCATCCACGCCGAGATGAGCCTGAGATCCGTGCAGCTACCGTTGGATCATCTGGTCGAAATGAGAGAGAGAGCTGTGTGTCATCAGCGTAGCAATGGTAGGAGAAGCCATGCGCTTGTATGATGGGAGCCAGTGATGTAGTGTATGTGGAGAAGAGGAGGGGTCCAAGAACCGAGCCCTGGGGAACCCCAGTGACCAGTTTATGTGCTTTAGATACCTCCCCTCCCTAGGCCACCCTGAAAGACCGACCAGTGAGATAGGATTCAAACCAGCGAAGTGATGTCCAGTGATGAGAGGGTGGACAGGAGGATCTGATGATTGACAGTGTCAAAAATGTACATATTTTGGCTTGCAATGTTCGGTTACAGTTTAAATGCTCGTTTGTCACTGGAAATGGAAGGTCAAGTTGTGAGCACAATGCATTGTGGGATAGTATGTTTTATACTGCACATTTTATTTGATGCCATAAGATGTCGATTCTTAATGCATACAGATTTGCAATTTCTGAATTCGTAATAGTAATTTCCAAAGAGTGCTTAAAGCACAAAACAAACAATTAAATGCGAATAACTTACAAAATCCAAGAATTTCGATGCACAAAATGCATTGCTTTGGCCATGTAAACATTCCCTTAAAGCATTGGTCTCAAACTCAATTCCTGGAGGACCACAGCTCTGCACAGTTTAGCAAACTGGTCAAACACGCCTGATCCAGCTAATTAAGGTCTGCAGGATTACTAGAAACGTCCAAGCAGGTGTGATTTGGAGCTAAACTCTGCAGAGCTGCGGCCCTCCAGGAATTGAGTTTGAGACTACTGCCTTAAAGCATAAATCTCATGCAATTCAAACTTACTTTACTAAATTCCAGCATTGACAATTAGATTAGAGACTATTAATTCATAAAGTGTCGATGTGTAAACATTTAATCTAAATCTAAATGCAGATTTCATCATCCATAACACTGAGGATACACATACTTGACTGTATGTGGCAGGTTCTCACATGTGTTTTATGCCACGTTTGGGGAAAACCCCACAGAATTCAGATCTAGGCCCGAGTACGAGTAATAAAGCTGGTCTGATCCAGACTATGCCTGCTTTTCCCGGCCCAACCCAGTTCTGAACTCAGGGTGTGTCATGATTTACCTCCTGAGAGACGCTGTGTGTTTGTGTGTGCTTGTCTGTGTCTGTGTGTGTGTGTGTGTGTGTGTGTGTGTGTGTGTGTGTGTGGTGTTGTGTGTATCTGTGTCTGTGTGCGTGCGTGCGTGCGTGTGTCTCTGTGTGTGTGAGTGTGTGTGTGTGTGTGTGTGTGTGTGTGTGAGAGAGAGAGGTGTTGTGGGTAACCAGGACCAATGCACATAGTGTTGACACAGAAACTCTAGTGTACATCCTGATGTTTATCTTCATGTCTTTGTATTTCTCTCTCTCACACACACACACACTCCGAGTTTATCTAAATGTGTTTGTACAGGAAACAGCCTGTTTATATTCTCCCTTTGCGCTAAACACACGTTTGCACGGCTGCACTAATGGACAACACATCCAATGAGTGTTTTATCTAGGAGTCGCACAAGTCATTTTTAATTCATACTTACAGTTCCAACACTAAGTATTAAACATCCCACAGTGTTTGTGCTTATGTCAGACATGAATAATTCCTTAAATCTGTCTCTTTTTATTTAAGCATAACAACTACTGAGAACACCATAGCAACATCCTGGCAACCATTAAACAATGCACTAAAAACCACTCAGAACCCCGTAGCAACAGAACATTTCAGTAACCACACAGCAGCATTGTAGCAACACCCTGGCAACCGTTAAGTAATGCACCTAAGAACACCTTAACAAATGTCACAGCAACACCCTGGCAACCATTAAACAATGCACTGAAACACACTCAGAACACCCCAGCAACCAGACTATTTTAGTAACCACATAGCAACACCTTAGCAACATCATAGAAACACCCTAGCAACCATTAAGCAAGGCACTGGAAACCACTCAGAACACCCTAGCAACCAGAACATGTTAGTAACTGCATAGCAACACCCTAGCAACCATTTAGCAATGCACTGAAAACCCATCAGAATGCCCTAGCAACAAGAATATTTTAGTTACCACATAGCAATGCATCCGAAAACACCTTAGCATACCCTAGCAACCAGAACATTTAGTATCCACATATTAATGCATCTTAGAAACATCTTAGCAACACCCTAGAAACCATTGACAGTGCACTGAAAACCACTCAAAACACCCTAACAACCATAACATTTAGTAATTACATAGCAATGTGCTTAAAAACAAATGATCATCATCATCATAGCAACGCCCTGGCAACCATTAAGCAATGCACTAGCAACATACCTAAAAACACCTTAGCAACATCATAGCAATATCCTAGTTACCACTAAGGAGTGCACCAAGAACCACTCAGAACAACCTAGCAACCACCTTGCAACACCATAGGAGCCAATTAGAACACCCATGCTACATGCACACTGTAATAACATTCAAAGTTGCATAGCAATGCCCTAGCAACCATTAGCATTGTGATGGTGAGACATGCATGCTCAAGCACTTCTTATGTGTTTAAAATTGTGTTTAAAACGGTTTAAATCTAGAGACATCCTCTCCCTCTCTCTCTCTACTGTCCTGAAAGAGTTAACACTCAGACGGTCTGGAATCATTCCTCAGCAGCGACATCATAATCAAAGATGGCGGATGACAACGACACGCAGTGTGGCATTGAACAACAGCACGCTCCTAATTATACACAAAGACAACACACACACCAGCTTTACATGGCAAAATACGCTTAATCATCACAAAAATAATGGTGCACTGAAATAAATATTAAAGTAGGCTTAATTTGTGTTATTCATTTCATGTATTATTTTGGTTTTGAGGCGGCGCATGTGTTTTTGTGGCATTGTAGAGCGAATCTTGTGAGTTCCTTCTCTTTGAACACATAAAGAACAAGCAGGAGGAAGGTTTTATGGCAGAAGTCACATGATCAGGTCTGTATTTATATCACGGGTTAAAGCTCCTGAAGCTTTTAGCAAGACAATTACAGGTGAAGTGTGAAATATATTCACTACTGCTGAAGAAAAGTACACTTGTGTCTCCTCTTCCATCCCACCCCCTGTCTTGCTTTAGTGCAGAGGTTCTCAATTCCAGTCCTCGCGCCGCATATTTAGCATGTCTCTCTTTGTTAACACACCTGATTCAGATAATCAGCTTGTTAGAAGTGCGCTCCGTGCATGAACTGTGTTCCGATTGACATGCTCCCTACACAGTGTCCAATGCTCTCTACACAGGGTCCATTGCTCCCTACACAGGGTCCATTGCTCCCTACACAGGGTCCATTGCTCCCTACACAGGGTCCATTGCTCCCTACACAGGGTCCATTGCTCCCTACACAGGGCCCATTGCTCCCTACACGGGGCCCATTGCTCCCTACACAGGGTCCATTGCTCCCTACACAGTGTCCATTGCTCCCTACACGGGGTCCATTGCTCCCTACACAGGGCCCATTGCTCCCTACACAGGGCCCATTGCTCCCTACACAGGGTCCATTGCTCCCTACACGGGGCCCATTGCTCCCTACACGGGGTCCATTGCTCCCTACACAGGGCCCATTGCTCCCTACACAGGGCCCATTGCTCCCTACACAGTGTCCATTGCTCCCTACACGGGGTCCATTGCTCCCTACACGGGGTCCATTGCTCCCTACACAGGGCCCATTGCTCCCTACACAGGGCCCATTGCTCCCTACACAGGGTCTATTGCTCCCTACACAGTGTCCATTGCTCCCTACACAGGGCCCATTGCTCCCTACACAGGGTCCATTGCTCCCTACACAGTGTCCATTGCTCCCTACACAGGGCCCATTGCTCCCTACACAGGGTCCATTGCTCCCTACACAGTGTCCATTGCTCCCTACACAGTGTCCATTACTCCCTACACACAGTGTCCATTGCTCCCTACACAGGGTCCATTGCTCCCTACACACAGTGTCCATTGCTCCCTACACAGGGTCCATTGCTCCCTACACAGTGTCCATTGCTCCCTACACAGGGTCCATTGCTCCCTACACAGGGTCCATTGCTCCCTACACAGGGTCCATTGCTCCCTACACAGTGTCCATTGCTCCCTACACAGGGTCCATTGCTCCCTACACAGTGTCCATTGCTCCCTACACAGTGTCCATTGCTCCCTACACAGTGTCCATTGCTCCCTACACGGGGTCCATTGCTCCCTACACAGGGTCCATTGCTCCCCACACAGGGTCCATTGCTCCCCACACAGGGTCCATTGCTCCCTACACAGGGTCCATTGCTCCCTACACGGGGTCCGTTGCTCCCTACACAGGGTCCATTGCTCCCTACTCCCTGAGCAGGGAAATCCGCTGAAGTTTACTTTATTTCGGAACATTCATTCATGGATTTGCGCTGCGCACCGTCTTCACGCACGGACGAGTGTGACATCATATACCTCTGTAAATATATACAATTTTAATTCACGTCTCGCACACTTCAGTGCACTTTGAATGGAATATATATGTTCGCTTCGAACTGGAGGAGTATCCTGTGATGTCCACTTCGCAGGGCACTTAGGTTCGAATAGAACAAACATCTGAAGCGATAAGAGTAACATACGAAATATGCGGGGGGGAGGCTGCTTTAGCGCTGCTTTAATAGGACAAACATATAGTCCAGATAGATAAAAAATAATAATTAGAAGAAGATGATGTGATTTTTCCTGCAGCTCCACAGTATTTAGTCGCATGACATTTACGGTGCACTCAAAATTATTTTACCACTTGCTGACTTGGAAAGTAATTTTGAAATAAGTGAATGTATTATTAAAAATGTATTAGTATATATTAAATATATGAACAGTTGCTTGGAAATCAAGTTATGAAGTATGAGATTATACTATAAAATAAATAATACAAAAATTATTTAAATATTTGGAAATCAAGTCAGTATTAAATATTGGATTATATTACAGAAACAATATCAAATATTTATTAAGAATTATTCAGAGATTATGAAATTTGAAATATAATTAATTAATGCACAAATCTATTATTAATACTATAAGTGAATTAGGAAATTTGAGATAACAGCATAAAAATAATATGCAAATAAATTATTGACTTAAGTCATTATGAAATATGTGATTCTATTTTAAACAAAAAAAATAAAAATATAATAATAATTACTTAGAATCAATTATTTATGAAACATAACATTTATATTCTAAACAAATAATATATAGTATATTAACAATTATGTAAATAGGATATATAATATTGTATTGTAAAAGTGTATTATACAATACACAAATTAATGGAATTATATAACATACACAAATAACTACTTGGAAATCAAAAAAATATTAAATATAGGATTATATTATATAAAAAAGTATATAATGTATGAATAGATATTTGGAAATCAAGTTCTTATAAAATGTGAAATATTATAAAAAAATAATTAATGTACAAACATATTAATAATACTTGGAAATGAGTTAGTAACATAGGGTTATTTCAAATATATTACTATTTGCTAGGAAATAAAAGTAATTATGAAACATAAGATTTTTTATAGATTAATATCACGATGATTTGATATCAGAATATGATATGAAACATAGCCTTTCAAAGTGACATAAGAAGAAGAGTTTCGGTTGTGATGGGTATCCTATTTATCATAATTCATTAGCTGCTGCAGTTTCCGTTTATCTGTAATGTTTTTGTTTTGTTGTTGCAGATTTTCCATGGATAAGGGAGTATTTCTTTCTATTTTTCTCCTCAACAAGCTGGCCAGCTGGATTCGTATTCTCTCTGACTGACCACTCGCTGACACACAACTGACCTTCAGAAGCATCTTCTGACAAGCACCTGAGGGCAGACGATGAGCAAAGACTGAGATGCGTACAAGCATCACCTGAATAACAACATCTGGAGTAATGACAGGAAACTCTATCGCCCCCTTGAGTCCTGAGGTGTACTAGCGCCACAGAATGCAGTGCATTGACCCGTTTGTGTCTTTCTGGCCTGACCTTTTATTGCACGGTAGGCAATGTAAACACAACTTAAATATATCTCAAACAGAGCCAAGCGCAGAGCTATTTTTAGTCCCACACTCTTTCATTTTATCTTCCCATCAAGATCATTTTCTTTGTGATTTATGAACAGCCAGAGCAGAGGTGCGGTGTCTGATAACTAAGCCCACCCGCAGCACACTGGATAAATACGAGTCCTTTACCGCAGCGGGGTTTATAGAGTGGCATCTCCTGCTAGATAAATCTGACAAACGACGGAAGGGGAGAGCTAGGACCTCATCTGAAGGCCCAGACACGTGTGTGTGTGTGTGTGTGTGTGTGTGTGTGTGTGTGTGTGTGTGTGTGTGCGTGTGTCGTGTGTGTGTGTGTGTGTGAGAGTGTGTGTGTGTGTGTGTGTGTGTGTGTGTGTGTGTGTGTGTGTGTGTGTGCGTGTGTCGTGTGTGTGTGTGTGTGTGAGAGTGTGTGTGTGTGTGTGTGTGTGTGTGTGTGTGTGTGTGTGTGTGTGTGTGTGTGTGTGTGTGTGTGTGTGTGCAGAGTTATTGATCGAGACCATTGAGTGGATTTGTATGGTTTATGACGTCCTGATGGGCGATAAATATGATGGGTGTCATTGAGTGTGTTTTGAATTTCCCTCAACAATAAGCAAACTCGATTAGATTAACGTGAATAAAAAGTATCTGGGCTCGCTGTGTGTGTGGTTATCTCATTAGCTTTATTCGATCAGATCTCACCTGTGTTCCTGCCAGATGGCGGGAAAAATGCTGACTAGGTACCTTAAACACACACACACACACACACACACACACACACACACACACACACAGTTGAGTTTCAAGTCCGTCGCTCTGCAGTCGTAATTAGATAATTCATCAGTCCATCATATAACTGGCTCCTAATTAACAAAATCTTTATGACCGGGCACAATGCAATTGGCTAAAACTCTTAATTAGCATAATCTTCAGACAGGACTTTGGTTAAAGAGGCAGTTTAGGTATAGTGTGCGTGTGTGTGTGTGTGTGTGTGTGTGTGTGTGCGTGCGTGTGTTGGTGCAGTGACCTTGAAGGTCCGTCTCTGTTCTGCTTCCTTCTCTATCCATTACACACACAAACCTAGTGTGCTGCCTACCTAGACAGTGTTTTTAAGGCTTCTTAGATGTAATTAAGATGAAAACACTGTTTAAAAGGTAGACGATGACGTCATGCTGCCTTCTAAGATGCATTCTTATCACTACATTTTAAAACAACGTCATATTTATCTCATGCAAAATGCAATCCCAGAATGCACTGCAACGAGCTCAGTATCCAAGTCGGTAATTTATTTATTTTATTTTTTTAATACATTTTACTCAACAAGGATGTTTTTAATGAGTAAAGGCATTTATAATGGTTTTCACTTTTGCATGTAACAAAAATGTATTACAATTATTTAGAAATGGGAAATATAATTTAAAAAAATGTATTCCAAATATTTAATACTAAAATAACTAAAGAAGTAAAACAGTATAAACCTATACACAACTGACCTACTGTCAGATTTGACTATATATATGCTATATATAAAAGGGGTTACCTATACATAAACTAAAAAAATACAAACTGTGCAAATGCCTCGCAAATACAGTACATGTGCAAAAAGAGAAACATTCAAGCAGCTGGCTAGGGAACAGTGTAAGGTGATTTGTAGTGCATGAGCATACATATATTACTGAGTCTTTTGTGGGATTGTGTACACACAGTAGTGTGTGAAAGTGTCTAGTGCGAATAGAGGGGAGTGTGTTACTACAGATGGTTTGTACAGGCCCACTCACCTGTGTAGCACACTTTGAAGTGCACAAAAAAAGCTTGACAGTTTTTTCTGTGTTGAGGTAAGGTTTGGAAGGGGGGGGGGGGTAGATGGTCCATGTTTCAGGAGGTAGGGGTTTGTGTCAGAGAGGGGTGGTGTGAGTTGAGTTCAGGGCTCTCACAGCCTGTAGAAAACGCTGTTGAGCAGTCTGGAGGAGCGGGCTCTGATACTCCGGTACCGTCTTCCTGAGGGTAGGAGCTGGAAGAGACTGTGGGAGGGATAGGTGGGGTCCTTCATGATACTATTGGCTTTACTGGAGCATCGTGCAAGGAAAATGTCCAGGATGGAGGGGAGAGGGGCACCGATGATCTTTGCAGCTGTGTTCACTGTCCGCTGGAGGGTCTTACGGTCTGCTGCACTGGGTTCCCGTACCAGACAGTGATGCAGCTGGTCAGCACGCTCTCTATGGTACCCCTCTAGAAGGTGGTGAGGTTGGATGGAGGGAGACTTGATCTTTTCAGCCGGCGGAGTAAGTGTAGGCGCTGTTGTGCCTTCTTGGAGATTGACATGGTGTTGGTGGTCCAGGTGAGGTCCTCTGTGATGTGCACCCCCAGGAATTTAGTGCTGCTGACTCTCTCCACAGTTAAGGCCCGTACACACCGGGACGAATTTCGTGCGCGATATTCGCCGACGCTTAAGGCCTCGTGACTAAACAAAGGGCGCCAATGTGAGTGTGCACACCGACGCGAAAAACGCCACGCGTAAAAGCGTCATTAAAAGCATCAAAAACTATCCGACCAATGAGATTGGCACTTTTGCTCACGTGTCTGGAGCTGCTGAAGTTACAGTACAACACAACTTGGGGGCGCTCAAACACAAAACAGTCTTGCCGAGCACACATACGTAACGACGAAGAAGATATACGCCAAGTAGCATCTACACTGCCGGCGTCGGCGTCTTTCCTCATTCAACAGAACAATAATTTCTTCATCGCTGGAGCTACTGGTGCTTGAAATATCCATGTTTTCTTTGTATGATTTTGACAAGCGCGTAAATACTTGCTCTCTTCTTCTGAGTGACAAGCGAGTGTCAGAAGCGTAAAGCTGCGCAGCGCCACCTTGTGTACCGGGGTATTTCTGTTTTAAATTAAGCGCCATCTAATGTCAGGGAATGAATTTGCATGTTCACTCGGCTCATCGTCAGCGAAAATTGCTTGGGTGTGAACACAAAAAAGACATGAAAAACGCTGGCGAATAACGCACGCCGATATTCGTTCCGGTGTGTACGGGCCTTCAAGCTGTCGATGGTCAGTGGGGGGTGGTCAACAGAGTTTCTCCTTTGTCTTCCCCACATAGAGGGACAGGTTGTTAGCGCCACACCATTCATCCAGCTGTGCCACTTCCTCTCTGTAGTGTGTTTCATCGTTGTTGCTGATGAGACCTACCACTGATGTGTCATCGGCAAACTTGATGATGTGGTTGGAGCTGAGCTTGGCAGTGCAGTCGTGGGTCAGCAGCGTGAAGAGCAGCGGGCTGAGCACACAGCCCTGTGGGGCCCCTGTGCTCAGTGTGGTAGTGCTCGAGGTGTTGTGGCCGACCCGAACTGACTGAGGTCTTCCGGTTAAAAAGTCCAGGATCCAATTACAGAGGGAATTGTTGAGACCCAGCACGTTTAATTTATTGATGAGCTGTTGTGGGATTATTGTGTTGAATGCTGAGCTGAAGTCGATGAGCAGCATTCGACAGCATTCCTAACATAGGAGTCTTTATTTTCAAGGTGGGTAAGAGCCAGGTGGAGGGTGGAGGAAATTGCATCATCCGTAGAGCGGTTTGGGCGGTATGCGAACTGGAGCGGATCGAGTGTGTTGGGGAGGCTGGTTTTGATGTTGTGCGTGACTAGCCTCTCAAAGCACTTCATTACGATTGGAGTCAGTGCTATGGGACGGTAGTCATTTAGACAGGACACAGGAGATTTCTTTGGTACCGGTATGATTGTTGTGGATTTGAGACATGTGGGGATGACTGCCTGGCTCAGCGAGGTGTTGAAGATATCTGTTAGGACATCTTTCAGCTGTTCAGCACAGTCTTTCAGTACACGGCCAGGTATGTTGTCAGGACCCGCAGCCTTGCATGGGTTAATCCTAGATAGGGTCTTCCTTACATCGGCTGGAGACAGACAGAGCGCCTGGTCGTAGGGAGGTGTGGGCAGTTTTTGTGCAGGTGTGTCATTCTACATTTCAAACCGTGAATAAAAGTGGTTGAGTGCATCTGGGAGGGATGTGTCGTCGTCACAGGCCTGTGGCGGGGGCTTGTAGTCAGTTATTGTCTGAATGGTTTGCTACAGGCTCTGTGTGTCTCGGCTATCTGTGAAGTGATCATTGATTTTTTTAGCATATGACCGTTTTGCATTTTTGATGCCACAGGACAGATTGGCTCTTGCTGTTTTGAGGGCTGCTTTGAGGGTTGTATTTGTGCATGTGGTGTATTTTTATGATTATTCGAGCACCACATTCAATGGTAGTGCTGATGTTTATGGACTATAACAAATAGCTTGACTGTGAAAGCAGTTCAGACTTTTTCTTGTCTAAATCCACCACACAAATCACAACTCATCATCAGTCATAAGCGTCATCAGACGCCGGACGCCTGCTGAATATCAACCAGTCCAAACCAGCCATACAAAAGAGTCATCATAATTAAAAAAATGTTTCAGGTTCAATACAAGTTAAGAAAACAAACAAACAAATTGAATTTACTGTAATGAACATACAATGGAAGATTATTCCAGGAAGAGGAATTCATAAAGCATTTGACAAAAATCAACAGGGAATACAAACTTAATTTTCTCTTCATCAGAGTTTTCAAACAGCACCTCTCAAATAACACTAACCGCGCTGGTGTGTGTGTGTGTGTGTGTGTGTGTGTGTGTGTGTGTGTGTGTGTGTGTGTGTGTGTTGTGTGTGTGTGTGTGTGTGTGTGTTGTGTGTGTGCTCATGTGTGATGTGTGAATAGATGTATGATGTCTTTGTGTCATTCCAGGTAGATGTCATTGGGTGTGTGCAGCTAGTTAGATGACATCTGTTTTGTGCAATCTTCATTGGTGATGTAGAATTAGATTATGATGATATTTCACCCTGTAGCAAACGTACAACTTCACTGGTTAAAATTTGCAGCTAGTTAGAGACACCTTTTGTGCAATTTCTTGGTATTAATTAATTAAGAAAATTTCACCCTGTAATTAAAACTGAAACTATAAAACAATTTAAATAAAATACAATTTTAGATGAAAAACCTAAATTAAATGAAAACAGTAATTGTTGCTTAACTGAAATAATTTTGTTTAAGTATACTAAAATTACTAACTAAAATTAAAATACATATTTTTAATTATTTTAAATAATATAGAAAATTCATACAATTTTAATATACATAATTAACACTGAAATAACATTATGATTAAAACACAATTATTATTATTAGTAATAATGAAACAAAAATTACAAATTATTATAAAAATGCATATAATAATAATATAGTGCTGGCACATTTATGTAGAATTCAAATGATTCATACAAACAGGTGTCCAAGTCCAAATATTAAATATTTTAAAAATTAAATTTCACTTCCAACTGGATGATCACAATAAAACATAGATTATTATATTAGTAATAATGTTTAAACTGAAAAATTTTACAAATGTTATGCACAAAATAGCTCATATTAATAATAATGATAGTCTGGCTACAGGTCTCTATGTAAAGTTGGGACGGGCATGATTCATACACACAGGTGTAGCAAGTCCACTTCTTATTCTAAACAGTTTTAAGACGTCTGGGAATCGAGGTTATGACTTTCTGAGTTTTGGTGTTCCATTCGGTTCCAATCTTGCCTGATATAGTTCAGCTGCTGAAGAGTTCGTGGTCATCTCTGATGTATTTTTCATTTACATGATGCACCAAATGTTCTCTATAGGTGAGAAATCTGGTTAACAATGTTATGCACAAAATGAGCTCATTTCAAATTTGATGTCTGCTACAGGTCTCTAAATAGTTGGGACGGGGGCATGTTTACCATGGTGTAGCATCTCCTCTTCTTTTCTAAACAGTTTGAAGACGTCTGGGCATCGAGGTTATGACTTTCTGGAGTTTTGGTGTTCCATTCGGTCCCATTCTTGCCTGATATAGGTTTCCAGCTGCTGAAGAGTTCGTGGTCATCTCTGATGTATTTTTCATTTAATGATGCACCAAATGTTCTCTATAGGTGAAAGATCTGGACTGCAGACACTCTTCTACTATGAAGCCATGCTGTTGTAATAGCTGCAGTATGTGGTTTTGCATTGTCCTGCTGAAATGCACGTCATCTGGAGGGGAGCATATGTTGCTCTAAAACTTTTATATACCTTTCAGCATTCATAGTGCCTTCCAAAACATGCAAGCTGCCCATACCGTATGCACTTTTGCATCCTCCATATCCATCAGAGATGCTGGCTTTTGAACTGAACGCTGATAACATGCTGGAAGGTCTCCCTCCTCTTTAGCCGGAGGACACTGCGTCCGTGACTTCCAGCAAGAATGTCAAATTTGGAGACGTCTGACCATAGAACACTTCCACTTTGAAACAGTCCTTTTGAAATGAGCCTTGGCCCACAGGACACGGCGGCGCTTCTGGACCATGTTCACATATGGCTTTCTTTTTGCATGATAGAGATTTAGTTGGCATCTGCAGATGGCACGGCGGATTGTGTTTACTGACAGTGGTTTCTGGAAGTATTCCTGGGCCCTTTTAGTAATGTCAATAACAGAATCATGCCGATGAGTGATGCAGGGCCTGAAGACCACGGTCATCCAACAAAGGTCTTCAGCCTTGTCCCTTACGCACAGAGATTTCTTCAGTTTCTCTGAATCTTTTGATGATGTTATGCACTGTAGATGATGAGATTTGCAAAGCCTTTGCAATTTGTTGTATTCCACAATCTTTTTACACACTCTTTCACAGATTGGAGAGCCTTCTGCCCATCTTTACTTCTGAGAGACTCTGCCTTTCTACAACATCCCTTTATAGCTAATCACGTTACAGACCTGATGTCAATTAACTTAATTAGTTACTGGATGTTCTGCCAGATGAATCTT
>CM049817.1:54743410-54785910 GCA_027422435.1 Schizopygopsis pylzovi | reverse complement strand
TAATTAGAATAGTATTTATCTGGAACAAAAACAGTCATAGATCCAAATAATGATGACAGCATTAAACATTTTTATGTAATAAAGTAATAAAAACGAATGAAAAACAGTAACAAATTTGATATTTCTGACATCTATAATCACGTAGTAATGAAAAGAATCATCTGTATGAACTAATTCAGTAACATGTATCACTGCTCAACATAAGTTTACACTGAAGTGTGTTTGGTTGCTGCCTCATTTCAAAGCTGTGTGTGCTTGTATCTGACACGGATAATATTTAGTCACACAGTTAGTTCACGGAACAAAACAAAATGCTTGTTCCTGGAAAAGCTGCAGTATAGACGGTTTCACCGGCAACAACATAAACAAACGTTACCGCGCATGCGCGTGTTTGTGACCCTAACTTAACTTCGGTAGACATACAAATAGAATCAATAACAACAGCTAAGTCCCTCTGGAGTAGATTATTTTTTTATAACAAGCTAAATATGGTTGCTTCGTGAATCAGACGGACTGAGATGCAGCGATATCTACTTGGACGGACTTGTTAACAATGCAAATTCACTCTCTGCCAGCAGGAGACGCTTAAAAGCGAGAGAAATAACGTTAACGTTAGAGGTTTGCGCCGGTAACGGCTGTAAACTGTGCTTACAAATGCTGCTTTATCAGACATATAACATGCAAGATGAAATGAAAATACATCAAACATTTTCCAAAGACAGTGTTCCTTCAGAAATACAGTGATATAAAAACACCTGCGCCTCGTTTAGACTTTTAAACATGCATTACGTGCTCATGTTTATTCAACAAAGCCTTTTGTAAAAGTTTTGATATTGTGGTGGGTCGCCACAAATAAATGTATGTATGTGAAACACATCCCACAGCACAACAACCTGAGCCCAACTTCATTACTAATCACTTTAACTGTGTTTGTAGCCGGTGCCACTAACAGCCCGATATACAAACACAGACCGGAAGTTACCTTCGGTCCGGGCGCGTGCGCACGATCAAACCGTCTATATGAAAACAGCCACAGTCACGCTACAGAGAATCTAATTCAGCAGGTTAGTGAGGTCAACAGCGGGGTCATCGGGGTCAACTGGGCCCGCGCTGTCTGTCTGACACACAGAAGCAAACCACTGATACAGATAGATAAAGGAATGAGAAACATGGTCTGTTCTGCTCATGACTAACAACCTCTTGATATTGTATTAATGTTAATACTTATATTGCACTATTCTTGTACTTTCTTGATTTATTACACAATAAATAAATAAATACAAATCGCACAGATGCACTTCAAAGGAAACTAACATAAACACAGGGTGTTGCTAAGGTGTTGTGGATGTTGCTAGGTGGTTACTAAGGTGTTGTGGATGTTTGTTGATTGCTAAGATGTTCTGGTGGTTGCTCAGGTGTTCTGGATGGTTAATAGATGGTAGCTAAGGTGTTTTGTTGGTTTCTAAGGAGTTGTGGATATTTCTAGGTGATAACTAAGGTGTTATGGATATTTCTAGGTGGTTACTAAGGCATTTTGGTGGTTGCTCAGGTATTGTGGATATTGCTAGGTGGTTGCTAAGATGTTTTGTGGTGCTAGGTTGTGGATGGTCTAGGTGTTGCTAAGATGTTCTGGTGGTTTGCTAAGGTGTTGTGGATGATTTCTAGGTGGTTACTAAGGTGTTTGATGGCTAAGATGTTCTGGTGGTTGCTCAGGTGTTCTGGTGGATAGTTGCTAAGGTGTGGTTTGTGGCTAAGATGTTTGGTGGTTCTCAGGTATTGTGGATGTTGCTAGGTGGTAGCTAAGATGTTCTGGTGGTTTCTAAGGTGTTGTGGATGTTGCTAGGTGGTTACTAAGGTGTTTGGGATGTTTGTTGATTGCTAAGATGTTCTGGTGGTTGCTCAGGTGTTCTGGATGGTTAATAGATGGTAGCTAAGGTGTTATGGATATTTCTAGGTGGTTACTAAGGCATTTTGGTGGTTACTCAGGTATTGTGGATGTTGCTAGGTGGTTGCTAAGATGTTTTGGTGGTTGCTCAGGTATTGTGGATGTTGCTAGGTGGTTGCTAAGATGTTTTGGTTGTTGGTGGTAGCTAAGATGTTCTGGTGGTTTCTAAGGTGTTATGGATGTTTCTAGGTGGTTACTAAGGCGTTTTGGTGATTGCTCAGGTGTTGTGGATGTTTGATAATAATAATAATAACAATTCCTTACATTTAATAAGTGCTTTTCTGGGTATTCAAAGTGCTTAAAGCCTGGAATTCACTACGCGATGTTTGCCCTGATTTCCCCTGATTTTCCAGTCTGAACAAGTTGCCGCTAGTTGAGGAAAGTCAGAGCAGTCTGCAGATTACAGCTGACCGTTTCCACAGATAATCTCGTAGTGTATTATGGTCACTGACTTGATTCTATCCAGTCTATGCAGTTGCTAAGTGGTTACTAAAGGCTGGAATACACCACACAACTTTTACAATCTGAACAGATTTGTAAAACACAAGGCATCACACACTTACTGACTTTATAAATGGTGACAAAGGAAAACTGGGCATCATACACTACCAGACTTTACAGTTGTTTCCGATCACAACAAACTCACGCAGAAACTGCGCCTCGTTGCTAGGAGACGCATGACAAATGAAAACAATACGTGTTCTAAAATCGTCTGAAAATATCAAGCATGTTTGATATCCTCCGACTGGATATAATCAAAGTCTGAAGCTATAAAATATGAGTCTGTAACCATAATACACTACGAGATAATCTGTGGAAACGGTCAGCTGTAATCTGCAGACTGCTCTGACTTTCCTCATCTAGCGTCAACTTGTTCAGACTGGAAAATCGCGTAGTGTATTCCAGGCTTAAGGTGTTTTGGATATTGGTCGCTAAGATGTTTTGGTGGTTGCATAGGAGTTTGGCATATATAATGTATTATATTAATAGTGAACATGCTGATCTATTATGAGTATAATTTATTTCCGATTAAATAAAATGAGACTAATAACTTGCTGGGAAAAGAGGAAGCATCACATCCCTTGACAAACGTTTCACACTCTTCGAGAACTGAAAAATCAGACCATGAAACGCAGACCGGAGGTCACTTTTCTCAGGTCACACGTCCATCTGATCTAACAGTCAGAATAAGAGAGAAGAGGAAGGAGTGCTAGTCCCGTTACAGCCTGCTTATGGTCTTTATTCACAGAATTTGAACCTTGAACGAGGCCATCCATCAAAACGCTGGTGCTAGCACCGCTGGACGTGGAAAAGCACTTTAAAGAGCGCTTTCATCCTACATTAGACTTTAAAAAATATGGATTTCCCTCAATTTCCCTCCTCTTGTTCGCTGCCTTCTCCTTTTTAGTGCTCGTGTATGTCTCCTGCGTGGCTGTGGCGGACGCATTAGCGTGAGTGTTTGGGGAAAGCTCCAGAAATACAGCTGTGCTGCTTCTCATTTTGTGTGTGACGACGGTGTTCTGGAAGCTGCTCTGCGGTTGCTGAGATGGTTTGGGTGTTTGCTAAGTGGTTGCTAAGATTGGGTGTTTTGAGCTAGGTGGTTGCGAAGATGTTCTGAGTGTTGCTATGTAGTTTCTAGGTCTTTGAGAAGTGGTTGCTAAGGTGATCATAGTGTTGCTTGGTGGTTGCTAAGATGTTTACTAGATGGTTTCTGGGGTGTTTTGGGTGTTAATAGATGATTGCTATGGTCTTTTGCGTTTTGGTTGTTGCTGAGGTCTCCTGGATGTTAGCCAGATGGTTGCTAATGTAAACTGCTGGTTGTGTAGGTGTTCCTAGTGTTATACAGGTGGTCTGATGATTGCTAAGATGTTTCTAGAACAGCCCAATCCTGCTCCTAGCGATCGACTGTCCTGCAAAGTTCAGCTCCAACTCTAATCAAACACACCTGAAGCAACTAATTCAAGTCTTCAGGATCGCTTGAAAATTAAAGGCAGGTGTGTTTGATTAAAGTTGGAGCAGGACAGGACAGTCGATCGCCAGGAGCAGGATTGGGCACCCCTGTTCTAGACGTTTGATATATGGTTGCTAATGTGTTTTGGGTGTAGCTAAGTTGTTGCAAACATGTTCTGGGTGGTTGCTATTAGGTGTTCCGGTTATTGCTAAGCAGTTGTTAAGGTTCTAAGTTGCAAGGTGGTTGATAAGGTGTTCTGGGTGTTGCTATGTGGTTTCTAAGTCTTTGATAAGTGGTTTCTAAGTCTTTGATAAGTGGTTGCTAAGGTGATCATGGTGTTGTTTGGTGGTTGCTCAGATGTTTACAAAATGGTTTCTTGTTTTTTTTTTTGGGTGTTGACAGATGGTTGCTGAGGTTTTTTTGTGGTTACTACGGCTTTCTGGATGTTATATAGATGGTCTTCTGATGATTGCTAAAAGATGTTGTTTTGTATATGGTTGCAAACGTGTTATTGGTGTAGCTAGGTGGGTGCTAAGTTGTTTTAGGTGGAAGCTAAGATATTTCGGATGTTCACTAGATGGTTTCTAGGTGTTGATAGACGGTTGCTAAGGCGTTCTGGTGGTTGCTTGAGTTGTTCTGGATGTTGCTAGGTGATTTCTAAGGTGTTTTGCATGTTGTATATGTGGTCTTCTAATGATTGCTAAGATGTATTAGGTGTTTGATTATATGGTTGCTAATGTGCTCTGGGTGTTGCTATGTGGTTGCTAATGTGTTCTGGGTAATGTTACGGTGGTTGCTAAGATTAGATTAGGCATTGCTAAGATGCTCTAGGTGTTGTTGAGGTGTTATGGGAGTTGGTTGCCGGTTTTACTGATGATTGCTAAGATATTCTGGGTTGTTTTGGTGGTTGCTAAGGTGGTTGCTAAGATGTTATGGGTGTTGCTATGTGGTTGCCAAGGTGTTCTGAGTGTTGCTAGATGTTTGCTTACCAGACAAGTATCAGCACAACTCAGCAAGTCGCATAGTTTTAGGTTGAACGCCAGTTATAAGGTCTTACAGGAATATTGTGTGTCGAGAATACAAATAAGACTCACAACAAACACCCTCCTCTCTTCTCTTGGCTTGATTGAGCAGATATTAGATGTTGTTGCTGTTGTTTCACACAGTGAGAAACCGACACAATAATGAGCCAAAACTGGGATCACTGAGCCGAGAATTGAATATTCATGAGTACAATTCCAAACATAATCTCATTCCATGATAATAACTTCCATGCAGCCAATTAAAACTGACAAATCATTTAGTATTTGTTCGTTTGCAAACACTCAGATCTCTAGGTGGTTGCTAAGGTGTTCTTGATTTTAGCTAGATGTTGCTAAGGTGTTTTAGGTGTGTGCTCAGTGGTTGCTAAGGTGTTCTTGATGTTAGCTAGATGGTTGCTAAAGGTTTTGTGGAAGTTGCTATGAGGTTTTTAATGTGTTGTGGGAGTTTGATAGATGGTTGCTAAGGTTTTCTGAATGTTTACTAGATTGTTGCTAAGGTGTTCTGGATGCTTGATTGGTGGTTGCTAAAGCATTATTGATGTTGCAAGGTGGTTGCTAAGGCATTCTGGATGTTGCTAAGTGGTTGCTAAAGGTGCTCTGGGAATTTGATAGGTTGTTGCTAAGGTCTACTGGATGTTTACCAGATGGTTGCTAAGGTGTTTACTTATGTGTTCTGGATGTTGCTAGGTGGTTGCTTAAGAGTTTCAGGATTTTGATTATTGGTTTTTAAGGTGTCCTGGTAGTTTGACAGGTGTTGCTTAAGAGTTTCAGGATTTTGATTATTGGTTTTTAAGGTGTCCTGGTAGTTTGACAGGTTTTTGTTAAGTGGTTCTGCATATTGATAGGTGGTTGCTAAGGTGTTCTAGTGGCTGCTAAGGTTTTCTGGAGATGGTTGCTCAGGGGTTCTAGGTGTTTGATAGATGGTTGCTAATGTGTTCTCTGTGTTGCTATGTGTTTGCTAAGGTGTTTCTAAGGTGTTCTGGGAGCTTGATGAGTTGTTGCTAAGGTCTTATTATGGTTGCCACGGTGTTCTGGATGTTAACGGGTGGTTTTTAAGATGCTCTGGGTGTTGCTAGGTGGTTGTAAAGATGTTCTGGGTGTTGCTAGGTGGTTTATAAGATGTTCTGGGTGTTGCTAGGTGGTTGTAAAGGAGTTCTGGGTGTTGCTAGGTGGTTGTAAAGATGTTCTGGGTGTTGCTAGGTGGTTGTAAAGATGTTGTGGGTGTTGCTAGGTGGTTGTAAAGATGTTGTGGGTGTTGCTAGGTGGTTGCTAAGGAGTTCAGAATGTTGCTGTGGTGGTTCCTAAGGTCTATTGGCTGTTGCTATGTGGTTTTTCTACCAGCAAAGAAACAGCACAACTGTAAAATGCACATGATTTTAGGTGTCACTGAATGGGTTTATACACACAACATTATGCTGATATCTATATAAAATCTGCTTATTCTAACAAGAAAACAACAAAAAATTGAATTACCCATTAATTGAATTGACACAAATCTGATCAGTTTATGGCCTTTATTTGATAAATGAACCCAGTTAAAGGCGTTTCTATGACCTCACACATTGTCATGTCATTAGGTATAATCATGTAAACACACTCATTAACCGTGTTTACATGTGTGCTCTTATACTGATTTTGTTTAATAGCTGACGATGTGTAAGGTCATGTAAACACAGTGCTCTTTAATTAAACCTGATTAGCAACTGTAGATTTTTACCCATTACCCTGATTAATGTTCTGTCAGCTCGTTTAATGAGCATGTGTCTTGTGCAGGTTTTAACATAGAGGAAAAAACTGATGATTAAACTGAAGATTATTCTTTTTTTGACTGGGCCTTGTGAAATCAGTGTTATTTGTTCCCTATTTTTTTCCCCAAACTCTATTTTAATGGTTAGATTAAGTTGTATTCATCGAAAAGCATGTAAAATGAATTGAAACAATGAAACGTATACAATTTAACAGCAATTTATTACAAGTTTAACATACATTTTTAAGGCGCTATGGAATATTCAGTTTTATTTTTACCAAATTACCAAATTATTTTTATCAAAGTTTTCCATACATTTTTTTGTTTCAATTTTAATGGTTACATGTAATATTAATAATCAAAATATTGTCTCTAATTAATTCATTTTATAAAAAAAATATTTTTTTATTATTATGATTATTTATGTTTTTGTGTATTTCACATTTTTCTGCAACATTTCTGGTAAAGAATTCTTCTGGTAAATATTCCTTTAAAAATAATTATATTAGTAGCAGCAGTACTATCATTACATAAAGTAATATTTCTGTCACAATTTCTTCAAGTTAAACCGAAAGTTTATTTTGATGGGTTGCTGTGAAGACATTTAGGTTGCAGTTATTTTTTATTTTTTTTAAAGAAACAGTAAAATGCTTAGAAAGTGACTTTTTAATTTGAAAAGTTTATGTGGACAGTAAATGAAATCATAGACATGTTCATAGACATGCAGAACATGCGGGATTCATATTTAAATGGCATTTTTTGTGGATTAATATTCACATACACTATAACGTTTTGACTTAAATGTACTGAGCTACTTTTTATTTATTCATCCACAATTGCTCAAATTCCATGACATTTTGAATTTTACAGTAAATTCAATTTTATGACTGGATTCTGCAATATCGTCCATGTTTTCCGCATCGCAGACAGACATTATAGGGCCCTATATATTGGTCTACTTCTGCAGCATGAGTGTGTGTGTAAATGAACACACATCAACTCTAACAAATGTGCTAAAAGCCCATTGGCACATGTGCGGTGAGTGTGAGAGTGATTGTCTCAGGGTCACGACTCTTCTTAACCCTGCACGGAAAAAGCTTTCTGCACTTTCTGTCTCTATATGAAGCTGTTTTTGTTTTGGAACGACAAAGTAGGTTTTACTATTTTTAAAGAGACATTTGGATGCACTCATCTTTTCACTGACATTTACTTCACCTACATATGCGCCATGATTCTGCCTCAACACTTCAGCTTCAATTCCTCTAGTAAACAAACTCCAGCGGGATGTTCCCGTCTCATTCTGGGCTCGAATGCAAAAAAAAGCTTGCTCGTATCACACACACTTTCATTTACAGCCGTGGCACAACATCTGCCTGACAAGATCTCCTCTCTCTCAGAAGATGAAAGGACAAAACGAACCGTACTGATCACAATCTCAGGGAACAGAGAGCGGCTCGTGTTAATTCTTCACCGGCAGGGCGACGGAGCATGACACACTTTCATATAAACGAGCAAGAAGTCAAAGACAGCGGCTGTATTACAAACCCTAGAGAGCTGCTTACCTAGGCAACACAAGCACACACTTTATATTACATCTCTGCAATAGTGAAGTCACTCACAGTCACATTCATTTCTCCGGCTTACTGATATCCAACTACAGAATCTCACAAGACATACATATATATATATACACTGATGTTCTTATATTATATTCTTATATTACTGATTAGACTACAGCTTCACACACAATGTCTCACATGCTCTTTACAAAGTAATCAAATGTATATATGTGTGTGTGTGTGTGTGTGTGTGTGTGTGTGTGTGTGTGTGTGTGTGTGTGTGTGTGTGTGTGTGTGTGTGTGTGTGTGTGTGTGTGTGTGCACATACATACATACAGTGGCGTGAAAACGGTTTTTACCCCCTCGCTGTTTGTTTTTTTGCATATTTGTCACACTTAAAAATTCAGGTCATCAAACAATTATAATATTACAAAAATATAATGCAAGTAAATACAAAATTAAGTTTTTAAATGATGATTTAATTTATTAAGGGATAAAAGCTGTCCAAACCTACCTGGCCCTGTGTACATGAAAAATGAATTGCCCCGTCCTGTTAAATCATGAAAGAACTGTGATTAAGCACATTATTTTAGAAAGCGGAGTTAAATTTCACTGGTCAAACCCAGGCCAGATTACTACACACACACACACACACACACACACACACACACACACACACACACACACACACACCACACACACACACACACATATATATCATATATTACCAATACTCGACTACATAAAATAAAAATAAATACATTTTATATGTATATTTGTGTCTGTATGTCTGTCTGTGTGAATATATATATATACACACACACACACACACACACACACACATAACATCTCACATGCTCCCCACAGTCTTTACAAAAAATATATATATTTCGTATTGAAAATGTTTGCTGAAACTAAGGCAACAGATCCAGCAGAATCATGTGTAACCTTCACAGAAAAGACTAGAATACATTACTCCATGCTCAGAAACAAAAACAACACAAATCCATTTAAAGATGGTGGATTGAGTTGATGGAGATGTTGATAGTAAATAGATTTCATTAAGTACAGAGATTCAAAATCAATAGAAAGCAGTTAAAATGGACTTCTGATATTCTGTGTGCGCTATCGAGTCAGTTTAGCAACTAAAGTTGATCAGCTGGAGTGGAGCTTCATGTGAGGAGTAAATCTGATCACTTTAACCCAACAGTGACTAAAACTTCAGAGCGATGAGACGAGGAGGAAAATATCAGCTATTTTAAGCAACAAATCATCAAGACTCATTTACAGAACATGTATCAGAAACTTCATTAGAGGTTGGTTTAGGGTTGATTCGTGACTGCGTGGTTGAGCGTGTTACTCTTGTTAGGGACGAAAGTCGTGACAGCTAATTTGTAGTTGAGGAACTAAAAAGTTTCTTTGCTTAATCGCCATGGTAACCAGCAGAGTCAAACTAGACGAGTGTTGTCAGGAATAACTGGTACCGTTCTCTATATAGACTCAATATATAGCGTATTCTTTATGTATTATGATGCATATAATCAGGTGTATGTTGTCATAAATGATCACAGTTATAGAACATACCTTCTCATATGCACTGTAATATTTACATTAAACCAGTAAGTAACTTAAGTACAAGTACTGTCATTCAAAGGTTTAACGTAGGTATGATTTTTTTATGTAAAATCAGTAATATTATGAAACAGTATTACAATTCAAAAATATCTGTTCTCTATTTGAATATACTGTATATTAAAATATAGTTTATATCTATGATCAAAGCTGTATTTTCAGCATCATTCCTCCAGTCTTCAGTGTCACATGATCTTCAGAAATCATAACAATATACTGATTTACTGATCAATAAATATTTCTGATTATTATCAATGTTGAAAACAGATGGACTGCTTCATATTTTTGTGGAAACTGCGACAGATTTTATTTTGTATGATTCTTTGATGAGTAGAAATGTCAAAAGAACAGCATTTATTTGAAACAGAAATCTTCTGCAACATGTCTTTACTGTGAAGTTTGATGCATCCTTGATGAATAAAAAGTATTAAAAAATAATTTTAATAAATTGATACATTCACTAGATTAGTAAATCCTCAATATATACAGATAACAAAAGTTTTACTGAATAATTTCATACTGATTTATGACACGTCTCATATTGCACACACATAATGAGTTGATTGATTGTTTGATTGTCTTTATTAATGTCTGTCTCCACTCTCAGTCTATCTCATTAATTTCTACAATCAGTTGGATAATTAAGAGTATCGACACCATTTCTCTCAAGAGTGTGTGTGTGTGTGTGTGTGTGTGTGTGTGTGTGTGTGTGTGTGTGTGTGTGTGTGTGTGTGCATGCATGCGTGCGTGTGTGCGTGCGTGTGTGTGTGTGTGTGCGCGTACAGCATATGCTCACAGTCAGAAGTCGTAAGAAAGCTTCTCTTCCTCAGTTCCTAAGCAACTTTAGAAGCACGACAGCAGGGACTCGATGCAAGATTTCAACGCTGGAAAGACACACACGACTTTCAGCTGCTCACCGAGTCGAGCGTTTGATGAAAAATACAAGAAACTGCAAGAGACGGAGCATATATACTGTATTAGAGCTGAGAGACTCTCTTCAGTAACGCAACTTCATGCATTAATATATAATTACTGCATAAGGGAAGGCTCCTATTTGCATATGCATGTATGTGTGTGTGTGTGTGTGTGCGCGCATGTTTATGTGGCTTATTAGGACACAAATTTGTATAATGACAATGGTTTGACATAGGTATTATGAAGAGAAGGTGATTTATGAGTACATTTTCAGTGTCCCCATAATTCAAAACGATTATAAATCATACAGAGTGACACAGTCTCCTGTGAGGGCTAAGTTTAGGTGTAGGGTAGGTGTAGGGCAATAGCACATACAGTTTGTACAGTATAAAAACCATTACGCCTATAGAGAGTCCCCGTAAACCATAAAAAAACAATGTGTGTGTGTGTGTGTGTGTGTGTGTGTGTGTGTGTGTGTGTGTGTGTGTGTGAGAGAGCGTGAGTGATTTTGTGAGAGACTGACCGTTCATATTCAGCCAATCAGATCCTTCAATTCATCCACAGAGAGTTTTGATGTGAGTATTCAATCACTGCTCATCTATAGGGAAAAAGAAATCACACATTTCAGTAATATGTAGTAATAACATCAGATTGAACAATGCGATTACATAGAGAAAGGATGGAGAAAACACCTCAGTAATCTTATATGTGTCTTCTCTAGAGTTTCAGATGAGATCTTAACAATGTCTCAGACTCTGGATTTAAACGTCAAGAGATCTCAATAATATCTCAAACATTTCTCAAATTCTTCCCAGATTAAATTAGCAGGACATCGGTCCACATTAATTTGGTATATTTACACTATTGTACTGTATGTCAAATTGTACCTCTATGTGTCTGTGCAGAGCTGGGTAGATTACCGGTTACTGATTCCAGGTTACATGACAAAAATTGTAGTTTGTAACGCAATCCATCACATTACACATTTTAGGTAATCAGATTACTTTTTACTACTTTTAGATTACTTTTGCCCTAAATTGTTTATCTCATTGATTTAAATAGGATAATCTTGTATCATATATTGAAGTAAAAACACAAATAAAAAGAAAATATATTACATTTGTTGTTATTAACAACATAAAGTGCATTAAACAGTATGTCAAGGTTTCTCAAACTGGGCTTCGTAAAGGAACTGCAGGGGGTTCACTAGTTTTACTCACTTAAATCAGAAAATTATCAAATTAAAATAAATCATTTTAAATTAACAACATATGTGACCATTAATCAACGTCAGAGAACCCTGAACATGCATGTGATACTTAATTATTGTAATAACAAATTACCATAAAATTATTTAAACTAGATATATTAAGTGAAATATGTTTTACTGACAAAAACGTCCCTGCATTACATGTAAATAAGAAATAATGTGAATTTAGAAAGGAAAATTGAAAATATGAAAGAAGAATTACAGAGAATCAATAAATGATAAATAATGTATTGCTATAGTGTGAATAATATTTAATTATGTAATCCATAAAAAGTAACTGCATTGTGATTACAAGTATTTTTAAATGTAATATAATCAAATTATAAGTACTTACTATTTTGAATGGATTACAAGTGTTTAATTTTGGGAAATTTTGGAATAGATAGCAAGTGCTTTATTTATTTTATTTTTTGGGGAATGGATAGCAAGTGCTTCATTTTTGGACATTTTGGAATGGATTACAAATACTTAATTTTGGAAGTTTTTGGAATCTGATTATGTAACCCAGATGACATGTAATCAGTTACTAACAGCACTGTTTGGAATAAGAGCTCTTAATATGAACTGGAGCATTCCTCATCAAATGCTTTGAGCTGCTATCCACATTCATTTTATACAGCAGCTCTTTAATCGTACTCTCATTTGTTCCTGTTTTCATCTCTCCAAAGGAATTTCAGGACAAACTTCTGAGACAGTGTCGGGAATGCCGTGAGCCATAAGACAGCAGTGTCTCGCTCCTCTGGGCCTCCATTAGTATCCCAGCAGCCTCTGTCAGATATATATCTGTCTAGTGGTGTTTCAGGTCAGTGAACATCAGCTGTAAGCATTCCTGTGAGAATAATAACATATCGTACATGATCAGACCACACCACTCACTCCACAATCTCTCATGACAGGAGCTGGATTTACACCGCCGCGGGACTCCATCTACCAACCCATGATGATCAGGAACAGCCCATATAACATCTCATATTACCAACCCATGATGATCAGGAACAGCCCATATAACATCTCATATTACCATCCCATGATGATCAGGAACAGCCATATAACATCTCATATTACCAACCCATGATGATCAGGAACAGCCCATATAACATCTCATATTACCAACCCATTATGATCAGGAACAGCCCATATAACATCTCATATTACCAACCCATGATGATCAGGAACAGCCCATATAACATCTCATATTACCAACCCATGATGATCAGGAACAGCCCATATAACATCTCATATTACCAACCCATGATGATCAGGAACAGCCCATATAACATCTCATATTACCAACACATGATGATCAGGAACAGCCCATATAACATCTCATATTACCATCTCATGGTGATCAGGAACAGCCCATATAACATCTCATATTACCAACCCATGATGATCAGGAACAGCCCATATTACATCTCATATTACCAACCCATGATGATGAGGAACAGCCCATATAACATCTCATATTACCAACCCATGATGATGAGGAACAGCCCATATAACATCTCATATTACCAACCCAGGATGATCAGGAACAGCCACATAACATCTCATATTACCAACCCATGATGATCAGGAAAAGCCATATAACATCTCATATTACCAACCCATGATGATCAGGAACAGCCCATATAACATCTCATATTACCAACCCATGATGACGAGGAACAGCCCATATAACATCTCATATTACCAACCCATGATGATGAGGAACCACCACATAACATCTCATATTACCAACCCATGATGATCAGGAACAGCCCATATAACATCTCATATTACCAACCCATGATGATCAGGAACAGCCCATATAACATCTCATATTACCAACCCATGATGATGAGGAACAGCCCATATAACATCTCATATTACCAACCCATGATGATGAGGAACAGCCCATATAACATCTCATATTACCAACCCATGATGATGAGGAACAGCCACATAACATCTCATATTACCAACCCACGATGATCAGGAACAGCCCATATAACATCTCATATTACCAACCCATGATGATGAGGAATAGCCCATATAACATCTCATATTACCAACCCATGATGATGAGGAACAGCCCATATAACATCTCATATTACCAACCCATGATGATGAGGAACAGCCCATATAACATCTCATATTACCAACCCATGATGATGAGGAACAGCCCATATTACATCTCATATTACCAACCCATGATGACGAGGAACAGCCAATATAACATCTCATATTACCAACCCATGATGATGAGGAACAGCCACATAACATCTCATATTACCAACCCACGATGATCAGGAACAGCCCACATAACATCTCATATTACCAACCCATGATGATGAGGAACAGCCCATATAACATCTCATATTACCATCCCATGGTGATCAGGAACAGCCCATATAACATCTCATATTACCAACCCATGACGATGAGGAACAGCCCATATAACATCTCATATTACCAACCCATGATGATGAGGAACAGCCCATATAACATCTCATATTACCAACCCATGACGATGAGGAACAGCCACATAACATCTCATATTACCAACCCACGATGATCAGGAACAGCCCACATAACATCTCATATTACCAACCCATGATGATGAGGAACAGCCCATATAACATCTCATATTACCACCCCATGGTGATCAGGAACAGCCCATATAACATCTCATATTACCAACCCATGACGATGAGGAACAGCCCATATAACATCTCATATTACCAACCCACGATGATCAGGAACAGCCCACATAACATCTCATATTACCAACCCACGATGATCAGGAACAGCCCACATAACATCTCATATTACCAACCCTCGATGATGAGGAACAGCCCACATAACATCTCATATTACCAACCCATGATGATGAGGAATAGCCCATATAACATCTCATATTACCAACCCATAATGATCAGGAACAGCCCATATAACATCTCATATTACCAACACATGATGATGAGGAACAGCCCATATAACATCTCATATTACCAACCCACGATGATCAGGAACAGCCCACATAACATCTCATATTACCAACCCACGATGATCAGGAACAGCCCATATAACATCTCATATTACCAACCCATGATGATCAGGAACAGCCCACATAACATCTCATATTACCAACCCATGATGATGAGGAATAGCCCATATAACATCTCATATTACCAACCCATGATGATCAGGAACAGCCCATATAACATCTCATATTACCAACCCATGATGATCAGGAACAGCCCATATAACATCTCATATTACCAACCCATGATGATGAGGAATAGCCCATATAACATCTCATATTACCAACCCATGATGATGAGGAACAGCCCATATAACATCTCATATTACCAACCCATGATGATGAGGAACAGCCCATATAACATCTCATATTACCAACCCATGATGATCAGGAACAGCCCATATAACATCTCATATTACCAACCCATGATGATGAGGAACAGCCCATATAACATCTCATATTACCAACCCATGATGATCAGGAAAAGCCCATATAACATCTCATATTACCAACCCATGATTATGAGGAACAGCCCATATAACATCTCATAGTACCAACCCATGATGATCAGGAACAGCCAAATAACATCTCATATTACCAACCCATGATGATAAGGAACAGCCCATATAACATCTCATATTACCAACCCATGATGATGAGGAACAGCCCATATAACATCTCATATTACCAACCCATGATGATCAGGAACAGCCCATATAACATCTCATATTACCAACCCATGATTATGAGGAACAGCCCATATAACATCTCATAGTACCAACCCATGATGATCAGGAACAGCCCATATAACATCTCATAGTACCAACCCATGATGATCAGGAACAGCCAAATAACATCTCATATTACCAACCCATGATGATGAGGAACAGCCCATATAACATCTCATATTACCAACCCATGATGATCAGGAAAAGCCCATATAACATCTCATATTACCAACCCATGATTATGAGGAACAGCCCATATAACATCTCATAGTACCAACCCATGATGATCAGGAACAGCCAAATAACATCTCATATTACCAACCCTTATTACCAAGCGTTTCTCTACTAAAGGAGAGAAATTAGAAATTACTGGAGTCTTTATTAGAAAATGACCTTAAATTAAAAAATACAAATGACCTTCTCTCCATTGCTCTCCATTTAATTTAATTTAGGAGAAACAACTGAGATATTAAAAAGATTTGTTTGTTAAACTACATCCATTCCAGTAAAACATGGTAAAAACGTATTGTATTAAATTAATAAAATCTAATGAGAAAATCCTTAAAAGCAAGCTGCCAGGACACATTACAGTAACGGGAATTTGTAGGGAATGTGTTTAATTTGTCTTGAAAATATTGTTGCAATGCAAAAAAAATTAATGATCCAAGAAATAGGATTTATTTTCCATTTCCAACATATTATTACTTCCTTTGATTTTGAGGGTGAAATACGACCCAGACATGTTTTTGTGAGATTCACCCACTAATGCAATATATCAGAAGACAAAAATACATTGAACATGTGTTTCTTATGTTTTTGGGTCCAAATAGCACCTGAAATTTCCTCAGAAGTTCCATTTGTGCGATGATTTTCATCTTCAGCTCCATCCGTCTCACACACGTCTGCCAGAACAACACACACACGTCAGTGTAAGAGAGTGTGTGTGTGTGTGTGTGTGTGTGTGTGTGTGTGTGTGTGTGTGGTGTGTGTGTGTGTGTGTGTGTGTGGTGTGTGTGTGTGTGTGTGTGTGTGTGTGTGTGTGGTGTGTGTGTGTGTGTGTGTGTGTGTGTGTGTGTGTGTGTGTGTGTGTGTGTGGTGTGTGGTGTGTGTGTGTGTGTGTTGTGTGTGTGTGTGTGTGTGTGTGTGTGTGTGATGTGTGTGTGTGGCTGTGTGTGTGTGTGTGTGTGTGTGTGTGTGTGTGTGTGTGTGTGTGTGGGGGTGTGTGTGTGCGTGTGTATGTGTGTGTGTGTGTGTGTGTGTGTGTGTGTGTGTGTGTGTGTGTGGTGTGCGTGTGCGTGTGTCTGTGTGGAGCGTCTCCATCCGTTATATCCTCCTGTGAGGACGTCACGCCTGCTAAACATTGCTTAATGTTCCCTAAATGTGTCCTTCCAATTCTGCTGCATTCATACAGGCTGATATTAATTCAGCTATGATTTATAAAACACACATAATAAAGTCATTAGAACAGTGTAAAGGGCTTAAAGGGACAGTTCAACAAGTTATAATAATTCTGTCATCATACTCACCCTCATGATTTTCAAATATATATTATAATAAAATATATTTGACATGAGGGTTGTTTCAAAATCAGGCAAATTAATAAAAATGTAATTAAATATCACATCAAAATATATAAATAATCATTAATAATAACAGAACTGTAATAAATTAATACAATATTTTTAATTAAATCAATATGACTCAATTATAAATTAAACATACATTGTATTTATTCATTAAAATGTATTTTACAATAATTAATTGCAACAAACATGGTTTTTCAAAGTAAAATAAAGTCAAATTAAAACAAAGATTTTTGTAGTACATTTCATTGTAGGGAATAAAAAAGACAATATTTCTGGTTTCAATGTAAGTGCTTCTGAAATCTACACCATGCTGTTTGTCAGTGTACGTTTACATTTATGCATTTAGCAGACGCTTTAATCCAAAGAGACTTGCAGTGCATTCAGGTTATACATTTGTATTATCAGTATATGTGTTCCCTGGGAATCGAACCCACAACCTTTGCGCTGCTGACGCAATGCTCTAACCACTGAGCCACAGTACATATATACAGTGTATATACTGTATATGTAAAAAAAGTGTTGTGAATCAAATTAAGGCAAATTAATTACAATTCATTAAAATATGAATAATATGTTTAATTTAAATAAATGAATAGATTATTATTAAATAAGTAATGAATTAAATATTAATGTAAATGTATTGTTTATTAGTATGTAATATGGCTTGTTTTTATTACAATATATAATGTATTAAAACTAATTTATACAATTTATATATTATTTATAATGCAGTATATAATTAATTTATGCACACTTAATAAATTAATAAAATTAATAATGTAAAAAGAATAAGGCAAAGTTATTAAACATTAATTAAAATGTTTAAATAACATTATTTTATAAATAACATATAAATCAATAAAATATTGTGATGTCTTCTATAACAGTTTGGTTACTGGTTAATATTTGTGTGATATTTGAGAGCTACAGAATATGAATCTTTTGTGTTCCACAGAATAAAGAAAATTGGATCGACATGAAGGACAGTAAATGACCACAGAATGATTATTTCTGGCTGAATTATCCCTTTAAACACATCAACAAACATACACACACAATGTATTCATGATGTGTGGGTTCTCTGATTATTAACACACACGCAGACACACACACACACACACACACACGCACGCACGCGCGCCGCACAGACGCACGCACTGCTGAACGGGACAAATAGAATGAGACACAAAGGCCTTAAGCTGTGTGTGTTGTGTCTTAAAATAGCGTTATTCTTCAGTCAGCGAACGCACGCTTTGGATGATCACGAACAGTAGGCTGAGGATGTCAAACAATACAAGGAACGTTCGTCAGGTGGCCACACACACACACACACACACGCATGCACGTGCACACACACACATACACATACGCATGCACGTGCACACACACACACATACACACACGCACGCACGCACACACACACACACACACACACACACACATGAAGGGTAAATGATCACCAAACAGATTTGCATGAAAAGCATTTCCCTTTTTTGCATAAGTAATTCATGTCCTGAGAATCTCTTAGTCCATATTTTCTCCAAATATTATTCCAGATGTCATTGTTGCACACATTAGGTCAAGCTTGTTGATTAGTTGTGACACTAGTGAACATGCTGGGTCTGTGTATGAAGCGTTTTGTTTTCTCATGCATCATCGCAGCTGTGCGAACATGAGCAGAAATAACACAATCTGCTGATGCTGCACGCGATTAGATATGTACAGCGCATGCGCTAAACCGATAACTGCAGTATACTGCTTGTGATGACTATTTGGAAATATGAAATGAGTACTTCTTTAAATAGTGACAAAGATTTCAAATAAATGCTGTTCTTTTAATCTTTCTATTCATTAAAGAATCCTGAAAAATAAAATGTGTCACAGTTTCCACAAAAATATTGTGCAGCACAACTGTTTTCAACATTGATAATAATCATAAATGTTTCTTGAGCAGTAAATCAGCATATTATTATGATTTCTGAAGATCATGTGACACTGAAGACTGGATTAATGATGCTGAAAATACAGCTTTGACCACAGAAATAAATTACATTTAACATTATATTCACATAGAAACATATATTCACATACTTATTTGAGATAGTAATAATATTTCATAATATTGCTGTTTTTAATCAAATAAATGCAGGCTTGGTGAGCAGAAGAGACTTCTAAAGAATAGTGAACTGACTTGACTTAAAGGGGTTTAAAGTTAGACGCAAAAAGTGTGCAATAAAGAAATGTAGATAAAAACATAACATATTCACAAACATAAATTACACTTATGCAAAACCTTTAGGCTATATATAACTATATTTTTATTATTAATTATTTTATTATAAAAAGTAAATACATATATTATTTAAAAAAAAAATATATATATATATATATATATTATATTATACATTGAAACTCAGAGGAAGAAATAGAAATGAGTTCACTTTGAATACATCTACAGAAAGAGAGACAGATAAACAGACCGACAGAAAGAGACACGCGTTTCTTATCTTCCGCTCAGCTGTGTGCACTGGCAGCGTGTGTATAGCCTGGACCCTTTCCGGCTCTGTGTGTGTGTGTGTGTGTGTGTGTGTGTGTGTGTGTGTGTGTGTGTGTGTTTGTGGGATTATTCAAGGCCAGAAATACCCAGCTGCAGCCCGGCCTGGTCAGATCTGAGCAGGATAAAGACGCCTGTGGGCTTCCTTCACACACACACATACACACACACACACACACACACACACACACACACACACACACACACACACACACACACCACACACACACACACCACACACACGGCACACACACACACACGCGCACACACACACACACACACCACACACACACACACGCGCGCACACACACACACACGCGCACACACCCGAGAGAGTGTGAATGCTGGAGCGGTTGCTGCTTTAGTTACCCTTCCTTATGTGACAGTTCATATAAAGGACACACTTTCATTTTGACAAATCTACTGCAGACTCCAGTCATACTCTATTATAAGCCTAATAAACGCTGTTTTAGTCAACATTTACCTTGGCTGACTGCGATCATTCACATCATAAATGCACAACATTAATAAAAAAAAATACTTTTTACAATAATGTTCCATTTGTTCTGCATTAACATTAACATTTACTAACAATCAATTAAAATACATTCATTCATCTTAATTAATGTTAACATTTACTACTACCTTATTGAAATCAAAAGTTGTATCTGTTAATATTATTCAACGGACCTGAGCTAATATAGAAAATGAAAAATCTGCTTAAACGTTACTCACCCTCAGGCCATCCAAGATGAGTTTGTTTCTTCATCAGATTTGGAGAAATATATCAGTGTCTCAGCAATGGATGCTCTGCAGTGAATGGGTGCCGTCAGAATGAGAGTCCAAACAGCTGATAAGTCCATCTCCTGTTGTCTCTCACATCAAAACATCCACACACATGCACACACACACACACACACACACACGCACGCACACACGCACGCACACACACACACACACACACACACACACACAAAAGCATAATAAAAGTCATCATATAAACATGTATTCTGCTTGTGTGATCGTTTGTTTGACTCGTTTGACCGCTCAAGCAAAATGAATAGTTTCTCATTTTCAGAACAGACCTACACAATCGATGACATATTGACCTCTGACACTTAAATAAAATCATATTACTACAATAATTCAGCACGACTGACACAGAGAGATGATTAAAGGCTCTGGATTTCTCAGAAGTGCATTTCATGAATAATGTGGCGTCACTGTGTGTGTTTGTGTATTTCCACACTCTGCAATAATGAAAACAGGCTCCGCTATAAATGCAGTGTTTGCATATTCATCACATTTTTATGTCATGTCTATTAATTAGAGGTGTGTCTGTGAGCGTTTGAAGATTGCCATAGCTTCCATAATTAAAATACCGCAGCTGAAGGCAGGGAAATCAACACACGGAGAAAATATTCAGGCCTAATTTAAGATTAATGTATTTGAACTGATAAACATGCATAGCATGAAGCTGATGAGTTTATGTTGAAACTTTGTAATCCAAATTTAATATAATTATTATATGCAATTCTAATACATCTTAAATGTAGGCCTATATACTGTATATATACTGTGTGTGTGTGTGTGTGTGTGTGTGTGTGTGTGTGTGTGTGTGTGTGTGTACGCGCGCATTTTCTTGCAAAATGTTAATGAAGACTGCTGAGAAAAGGATTACATTTGAATGTATTTTTTTAATAAATGCATTTTCTGTGTTAAAGGAAGGAATGCTGTAGAAATAAATTACAACTGAAACTTGCACTCTTGACCTGAAGTGTGTGAATATCTTGGATGTGCGTCCTACATTAAACAGCCTGCTACAGATGAACAGCACACAAACACACACACACACACACCTGTGGAAAGAGTTTGTGAATCTTAAATCATAGTCACTTCAAACCGAATACACACAAACAAATGCACAAACACACACAGACATTCACACACACACACACACACACACACACACACACACACACACACACACACACACACACACACCCTTTGGATGTTGGCAGGAGTTCTCCTCTGACTGGCATTTGACATTTTCATCCCGACACAAAGAAAAATAACCCATTAAGACCAGACGTGATTCTCCTCATTATAAACAGTGTGTGTGTGTGTGTGTGTGTGTGTGTGTGAGAGAGAGAGAGAGAGAGAGAGAGACAGAGACAGAGACAGAGAGAGAGAGAGAGAGAGAGAGAGAGAGAGAGAGAGAGAGAGACAGAGAGAGAGAGAGACAGAGAGTGAGAGAGAGAGAGAGAGAGAGAGAGAGAGAGAGAGAGAGAGAGAGAGAGAGAGAGAGAGAGAGAGAGAGAGAGATGAGACAGAGAGAGAGAGAGAGACAGAGAGAGAGAGAGAGAGAGCTTGCAGGTTCACTAACGGCAGGCATTAGACTCATCTTCACTTCACTGATAACAGAGCCTTCAGAAACACTTCCAGATATTGAACTAATCACACAAAACAGCCTCAGTATGTGTGTGAGTGTGCTCTTGCTTTCAGCATATCCTTCTGTAAATATCCCATTAAACTGGAGCGGTTTCATTTAAGAATCACTTCTTAATTAAGTCCATAAAGCAACTAATCAGAGTCATGTGGCCGCAGCAGCTTTCACAGCGATACACGCTCCAGACGCCCGGAAACGCTCCGTGTTGTTGTGCAACTTTATCCGGTCGCCACTGAGAACCCAAAACGCCCGAGATACAGCACGCAGAGAGTTTACCCACAATGCACCACAGAACGACACAGCATGCTTGAGCCTCGGGCTGCCAAACTCCAATCCATTATTCATCCGCTCTTCATCCATCTTCCTCCTCTCCTCTATGGTTCTGACTTCATCATGCATACTTAAAGCTGAGGCGTGCGAGAGGAGCGTCAAACATCGTAAAAACATAACGACTCTCTTTAAGAAAAACCCAGACGGTTTCTTTAAACCATCTGATGTTGTGGGAAGAGCTGTGATGGACTGAGATCAGCTAAAGCGTCTGCCTGAGAGTCTCATCGATCAACTAAAGCTGTGGTGCAATGTCACATTTTCTCAAATCATGACGGACTACAATTTACTCAAACACTTTTGAAGTGTTTAAAAAAAAGACATGCTTTAAAAAGACATGCTTCAGAATTTGCATGTACGATGTCAGAGGTGTAAAAAAATGCTTTGGTGCATTTATCAATCAGACAATTATGGAATTTAATATCCCGAACTTCAATAATATTCTAGAATAATTCTGTTCCTACTGAATAAATAAACAAACACCAAATCCAGATCTCTAAACTACTTTGGCTGTGGATATTTTCCTAAAAAAATGCTGAAACACTAATGTAAATATTGAGCATATTTCTGACCCCCCCCCCCCCCCCCCCCCCCAAATAAATAAATGAAATACTGGATAGACTATCAAACTTGCTTAAAATAAAACAAAACAAAATAATCAAAATTTGGAAGACATTTTATATTGTTGCTATTGTTGTTGCTAATAATAATAATTGTATATATATATATATATGTAATATTATCTTCCAAATATGCTGAAAACAGTAATGTAGATGTTTGGTGCATTTCTAATGAAAGAAAACTTAAAAACTGGATGAACTATCAAACTTTATTAAATTCCTTTACCCATTAATAATAATAATTGCATTACCATTGATATCGTTATCATTCAATAACAGTAAAACAAATCAAAATGAATACATTTTTACCAATTATGGACAATGTACCAATTCTGAAATTGTAATCAAATTAAAAATTCTATATTTAGACCCCTGGCTAGCACTGCATGAAACTGTGTCCTTATATGACTGGCCCTTTATGACGTACTGTTTGCGTTAGCAGTACTTTACACGTCATTATTACTTCACTACTAGCTTCATATCTCTAAGAAGTGCTGTGGCAGCTTTGTTTCATACACTAACTGCAGTCTCAGCTCTAAATTATCATGGGATTCAATCTGCCGAGGACAGAATATCAAAGCAGGGAAATTCTGTTCTTTATGCACTTTTATTTTACCTTAAACACACTCTGGAGCAAAAGACATCATCACACTTTCAACACAAGCTCTCCATCTCCACAAGGACGTTTTTAGTCAAAACAAAGCCACTAAAGTTGGACAAAGTGCAACTGTACAATTAAACTAATTCTATTGTTGCAAATAAAGTGAAAATGCAATGAAAACAGTCACTGGAACATTACATTCAGATCTCATGTTGCAACATTTCATTGTGTGTTTTTAAAGCAGTGTGCATTCTTTTACTTTTTAGTCATTTAGCAGACGCTTTTATCCAAAGTGACTTACAAATAAGAAAAAGTATCTACAACTATAAGCTAAAACTCTATAAATACTATCTATACACATTTAAGAAAATGGAGAAATTAAATAAAATGACAAATGCATACAATGCATACACCAAAATCTTTCTTTTTTACCCACACTGTAAAAAAAAAAGTTGAGCCAACTTAAAAATTTAAAGCAACCAGCTTTAGCAGATTTT
The DNA here is from genome assembly GCA_027422435.1 of Schizopygopsis pylzovi. Taxonomy (NCBI): domain Eukaryota; kingdom Metazoa; phylum Chordata; class Actinopteri; order Cypriniformes; family Cyprinidae; genus Schizopygopsis; species Schizopygopsis pylzovi. Next base: position 54,761,461 of record CM049817.1, on the reverse strand, counting down.
TGAGCTCTCTCCACTTATTTTTTCAGGAGATTCTCAACTTTTTGTTGTATAAACTTAAAACAATACGTTGAGAAAACTCAAAAATCTGCTGAAGCTGGTTACCTTAAAAGTATAAATTGGCTCAACTTTTTTTTTTTACAGTGCAGTGTTGAGAAGGTTCCTTGGAAATATGAATTTGTTACATAGACTCTATTCTATAATCTATTCTATAGTCTTAAACTCCTGAACAAATTGTGTCTCATATTTTAGAGCATTCGGTGCAATTTGGGATAGAACTCAATTCAATGTGTGTGTAAGTGTTTGTGTGAAAATAATCAGATGTAACCCCCTTTGTAATCATTAACATTTTCATAAGTAACTGTAATTGAATTACAATTAATTAAGTAACTGGTTATAGTTTCATGTAGTTTGTATATGTAATTCCACTCTGCTTTTAGCTTATGATTCAGAATGCGGCGGCACGACTGGTCTTCAACGAGCCCAAAAGAGCCCATGTTACACCTCTTTTTGTCTCCTTGCACTGGCTACCAGTTGCAGCTCGCATTCAGTTCAAGACACTGATGCTTGCATATAGAACAACCACAGGCTCAGCACCCACCTACTTCCACTCACTATTACGAATCTACATCCCCTCCAGAAGCCCCGCCTACTTCCACTCACTATTACGAATCTACATCCCCTCCAGAAGCCCCGCCTACTTCCACTCACTATTACGAATCTACATCCCCTCCAGAAGCCCCGCCTACTTCCACTCACTATTACGAATCTACATCCCCTCCAGAAGCCCCCCTACTTCCACTCACTATTACGAATCTACATCCCCTCCAGAAGCCCCGCCTACTTCCACTCACTATTACGAATCTACATCCCCTCCAGAAGCCCCGCCTACTTCCACTCACTATTACGAATCTACATCCCCTCCAGAAGCCCCGCCTACTTCCCTCACTATTACGAATCTACATCCCTCCAGAAGCCCCGCCTACTTCCACTCACTATTACGAATCTACATCCCTCCAGAAGCCCCGCCTACTTCCACTCACTATTACGAATCTACATCCCCTCCAGAAGCCCCGCCTACTTCCACTCACTATTACGAATCTACATCCCCTCCAGAAGCCCCGCCTACTTCCACTCACTATTACGAATCTACATCCCCTCCAGAAGCCCCGCCTACTTCCACTCACTATTACAGAATCTACATCCCCTCCAGAAGCCCCGCCTACTTCCACTCACTATTACGAATCTACATCTCTCCAGAAGCCCCGCCTACTTCCACTCACTATTACGAATCTACATCCCTCCAGAAGCCCCGTCCTACTTCCACTCACTATTACGAATCTACATCCCTCCAGAAGCCCCGCCTACTTCCACTCACTATTATCGAAACTACATCCCCTCCAGAAGCCCCGATACTTTACTACTTCCACTCACTATTACGAATCTACATCCCACACAGAAGCCCCGCCTACTTCCTCTCACTACTACTACTTCCACTCACTATTACGAATCTACATCCCCTCCAGATGCCCCACCTACTTCCACTCACTATTACGAATCTACATCTCTCCAGAAGCCCCGCCTACTTCCACTCACTATTATGAATCTACATCCCCTCCAGAAGCCCCGCCTACTTCCATCTCACTATTACGAATTTACTCCACTCACTCATTAGAAGTCTAGATCCTGCACATAGAGAGCGACGCCTACTGTGGTCCACTACACTAGAAGGCTCTATACGAATCACTCTCCAGAAATTCTCGTTCACCGTTCCTGGCTGCTGGAATGATCTTCCCCCCCCCATCCAGAGCGCTGGATCCCTGTCAATCTTCAAGCAACAACTGAAAACTCATCTCTTTCAACTCTACTTGACTTAAAAAAATAAAATCACTTTTTCAAAACTTGTACTTATTTGAACAATGCCTGAGGCTTGGTGTTATGGGCACTTACTCTGTATGTTTTCCTCTTCTAGATTAATCGCTTTATGTACTCCCCAATTGTAAGTCGCTTTGGATAAAAGCGTCTGCAAAATGACTAAATGTAAATGTAAATGTTTAGGTGCTACGACTCCTGTAAATGGATCATTAAACCTCTGGCAAAGTTTCAGATTCCTCATAATCAGCGATGCACTTTCTGATTTGGACTCTTTCATATTTCACGCGCACTAATCCCACACGCTCGGCTCTGGCCGTGTTGTTCAGCTGTCCTAAAGAGACATGATGTTAGCATATGTTCTGTGTGTCTGGAGTCACGCCGCTCCGGTCCTTTAGGGAGCGAGCTGTAATTATGAAACGGAGCAGATTTTACTCATTAAACTCTTTCTGCCGCTGGAAAGCAGACTTGTATTGCACGATCTGTAATCCCGATGTGATCTCATTAGGCTTTGCAGGTATTTCTATGAAAAGTTTCAGCACACATACATATTTCTTCAGGCATTTGGAGAGAATGTAAACATCAACAGCATCTAAAATGTAAACAAATGAACTTTAGATTTCATTAATAAGCACATTTGCCATTAAAAGTCTTTCTCAGACCATTTTTTCCATTGTTTAATAAGAGATAAATAAGAGAGATTGTGAGATATGTATTTGAATTGCATATCAAATTGTCATTGATAAAAGGACAAATACACAACAAACAGATCATTTAACCAATATTTATACAGTATCCAATTTGTTTCAGTCTCAACTACCCAGAAGACCCTAGCAACCACCTAGCAACCATCCAGCATCCAGAACACCCTAGCAACTGCCTAGCAACCACCTAGATCACCCTAGCAACCATCTAGCATCCAGAACACCATAGCAACTGCCTAGCAACCACCCAGAACACCATTGGAACCACCAAGAAATCATACAGCATCCAGAACACCCTAGCAGCTGGCTAGCAACCACCCAACATCCTAACAACTGCTTAGCAATCGTCCAGCATGGAGAATACTATAGCAACCACTCAGTATCCAGAACACCCCAGCAACTGCCTAGCAACCACATAGCAACACCCTAACAACCAAATAGCAACACTCAGTCATATTTCGAATATGTGTTTAAACAATAAACAGATGTACGCTGATGCTTAGCAATTTGAATACATTTATTTTAAAAAGATGATTATTTAAATAAATTAAACACAATGCAAATTGGTCTATGAAACAGACTGACAGAATTCTATTTGAACTCTAAAACATTCCACTAATGTGATCACGTGTTACTGATGAGGTGTGTATGATTCCCTCACTCACTCACATGCTAACGGCGTGTGATCAGACAGTGGCGCCTTCTCTCCGTATGATGAATATTCATGAACACCTGCACGTATCAGACCACAGTTTTACACATGAACGCTTGTACATGCCAGAGTGTGTGTGTGTGTGTGTGTGTGTGCGTGTATGTGTGTGAGAGTGAGTGAGTGAGTGAGTGAGTGAGTGTGTGTGTGTGTGTGTGTGTGTGTGTGTGTGTGAGAGAGTGAGTGAGTGAGTGAGTGAGTGAGTGAGTGAGTGAGTGTGTGTGTGTGTGTGTGTGTGTGTGTGTGTGTGTGTGTGAGAGAGTGAGTGAGTGAGTGAGTGAGTGAGTGAGTGAGTGAGTGAGTGAGTGTGTGTGTGTGTGTGTGTGCATGTTTATGAGGACACAAATTTGTATAATGACATGGGTATTACATAGGTATTACAAGGAGAAGGTGATTTATGAGGACATTTTCAGTGTCCCCATAATTTAAAACACTTATAAATCATACAGAGTGAGTTTTTTTGGGGGAAAGTAGAAATGCACCGTCTCCTGTGAGGGCTAAGTTTAGGTGTAGGGTAGGTGTAGGGCAATAGCACATACAGCTTGTACAGTATAAAAACCATTACGCCTATGGAGAGTCCCCGTAAACCATAAAAACCAACATGTGTGTGTGTGTGTGTGTGTGTGTGTGTGTGTGGTGTGTGTGTGTGTGAGAGTGTGTGTGTGTGTGTGTGTGTGTGTGTGCGATTGAGTGAGTGAGTGAGTGAGTGAGTGTGTGTGTGAGTGAGTGAGTGAGTGAGTAAGTGCGTGCGTGCGTGTCTGTGTGTGTGTGTGTGTGTGTGTGTGATAACACTGAAGTCTATCAACCAAATATAAATATAAATGCATTGCTAAACTTTGTTCTGCAGTTTGTGATTATCCAATGAGACGACTACTGTGTTTTACACACATGCTGTTTGCTTAACAAGTTTTATCATCATGCAAAATAGAAACTTCACATGGCACCATACACTCATCACTTCGATCATTTCAAATCAATTTCATTCATTTCTGTACATCTGTAACGGATGTAGCTATGCCAGTAAGGGCTGTGTGTAAAACCTCACTCTCCTGACCTCAAAAAGAGGCGCTCTAGCGACTGACGCTAGAGGCTGTAGCCTTTGGCGTTCCTTGTTAGAGCGCCCGCCTCCCGCACCGGAATCCCGGGTTCGAGACCCGCTCCGACGAGTTGTGGCAGTATGTGGACCCGGGGGGGGTTACACATCTCAAAGTTAAAGTTGGAAATTTTGACATTTCGGGTTTATCAACACCATCAATCCTCTAATATAAAGTCTAGTCACAGTCGTGTAGATCTGAATCAGGATCATGGGAGAACATCAGGACTTACAGATGCACTGCTGAACCGTGTTACGAGCTCAGCTGTAGAGCACTTCAGCCCGTGAGGGTTTATTGATACACACACACACACACGCACGCACGCACATACATACACACACACGCACACACACACACACACACAGCAAGCAGCACGTTAACGCCATTAGCATGTCATTAGGAAGCAGATGAGCACCCAGATGCTGCGTGCTAGCCTTCCAGCGCCCTGTGTGCTACGACATGAGCTGAATACTCACACACACAAACACGAGCGCTTCAGTGCCAGTCTGTGTGTGTGTGTGTGTGTGTGTGTGTCTGTGTGTGTGTGTGTGTGTGTGTGTGTGTGTGTGTCTGTGTCTGTGGGGAGCAACACTCAGGACAGGCTCAGCGGGGAAATGATGATATTTACGTTGCTTCTTGCACGTTTGGGACACTTTCAAAGTGAAAGTGCTTCGGTTTTATCCAAAACAGCTGAATGTGAGTCTGGCAGCGTTTTATTACGATGGTTGACAAACGAGAAGCAGTTCAGAAATGAAGTGTCCAGTGAGCAGAGTTGAGTATAACGCGTATCACAGTAATAATCTAATTACTTTTCCAGATAAGGCAGTAAAGTAATGCTTTACATTTTAAATGTATGTAATCTGATTACAGTTACGCTATCAATACAAGTTACTTAAGTTACAAATGCAGTGTTATGAAAATAATATTAAGTAAAATAAATTTTAAAATCATGTTTTGCATTAATAAATCACGGAGAATGCGAGCTAAAATGCAGAAGAGTCCTACAACATTTAGATGCAATGAAACATTACATCAACTTATTTCAAAATGTTGCACTCGATTTAATAACATATTTTAGTCTGGCATTATAGTTTGGGAAAAGTTCAACTAGTAAATGCGTACACGTTTATGTCACAATGACACTAATATCAGTTAAAAAAATGTTTTGTTTTCAGAGGTGATGTGGGCTTTTTGCACGTGCTGCACGTGACCACAGTACAGAGACTTTTCATACAGATTACTTTATCAGAGAATATTTGTTTTTGACATGACTTCGTTTAAAATAGACACGTCAAGCTTTCTCTAGATCTATTTCTCATGTCTCTGTGTTAAGTATTCGCTGAGTTTTCCTTCATTTTATTGACGCATTTCAGAAAAATGCTCGCAGAAACAGCACACTGTTTGATTTCTTTATTTTACAAAAGCACTATAAAATCGCAGCATTTCGGAAAAGAAATCCATAAATGCCACTGAAGGGTTAATGCACACATTTAATTATAACATAATGCCTACTTTAAACTTACCGAAAGCAAACGTGACATAAAACACATTTGCTACAGCAACCTTAGTAGCTTGATTCAATGAGTCTTTGAGCACTTTTATTGTGTTTTACAGGACTCGAAACATAATAAAAGTGCAATGCTGTACCAGGTGAACTTCTGAGCAAGTTTATTACATCGGAAAAGCCATAAAAGAAGAGTCTAAGATCTCAACAATAGCTCAATATCATTATATGTTCATGATATCACATGATCTGAGCTGATATTCACATTTATATCAAAGCTTTTGTACATGACAGATATTCTCTGACCAAAGTAATTTTAGGGGAAACTTTTATAAAACATGAACGAGAACACTAAATCTCCTGAGCTATAAAATAGCAGCCTCTGAGCAATATAACTTTCCTCTGAGAAAGCAAGCGAAGAGCTATTTTTCATTGAGTTTCTCATGAAATTGTGTGAAACCGAACCAATTGCTCTTGTTACTTTTGATCTAATCAATAAATTGAATCTTTTTTTCTCTGGCACTGGGATCCGATACACCCCTCCAGACTCCATTGATTGGCACATCCTTTGAAAGTGCTTGATTTGAGAGTATTAAAGGAGGTAAAGCGAGGTGGAGAAACACACCAATATAGAGCGAGAGAGATTTCTCTCACGACCTCCATGAAATGCACGCCCAGCACGGTAAAAAGAAATGCCCCTAAAATCCGAGCCATCCAGTACTTTAATAACATCTCAGGAGGGCCATTAGTCATTGAGAGCGAGAGAGTCATTACACCTCATTGAGAGAGTCATCAAAGTAATGCCTCACAGACAGAGATACTACTACACCACTGCACAAGAGCTCACCGAGAGACATCAGGAGATAGCAACTTTTCATTGATCTCTGTAAATAAAACTTGTGTAGTGTGATAAAATAATGCAATATTAAGGCAATACTGGTAACACTTTATATCTAATGCATTATAAAAGTACTTAAGGCATTGTTTATATCTTCTGATGCACCTTTAATGTATGGCATGGATAATTGTAACCACAGTTTTTATACACTGTGACTATGCATTGTTACACTTTTAGAAAGTATATTGCATTGCAAAACACAACATCTTTGGTTACGATTAATTATGAAAATATATAATGCTTTACAATGTTGTCACGGTGCACACAGCGGGGAGGAACGAGGAACACGAGACGAGGAGTAAACTCAAAACAACAGTCTTTAATTTACACAAGGCAGACACGCAGGAACACCGGGAGTAATGAGTAGACCAGACAACATTAACTAAACAGACAAGAACTTAAATACACAGGATAATCACTGACATAATAAAACACAGCTGGGACATAATTAACTAATAATGACACTAGACGAGGACAGGGAACAAACCAAATATGGACACAAGAGACGGGAACACAAGACACACACGACAGAGGTACATTATGAACACCTTGAATTATATGCATTATACATAAAGGCAGGTTTAAACGCAATATTCTCTATAATTTTATGATTTTTACTGTACTTTTTTAAAATTGAAAGTACAGGTTTATACATGTAACACTACGAGTCTAAGACAAATATATACTGTAAGCTAAATTTAAAATAAATTATAACTAAATAAGTAAAAAAAAAAGAGATTTTTTTATATTTATTACTGTATATTATTAATTGGGAATAATGGAAACAATAATAAACAATGTGTTCTTTAAATAATTTGCCAATTTCACACAAAAAATAGTGTTTCCTTAAAAACTATAGTAGCCTACTGCTGTTCAAATCTTTGCTGTCAGAATGTTTTTAAAGAAATGTATACTTTTATTCAGCAAAGATGAATTAAATTGACCAAAAGTCACAGTAAAGACATTTATACTGTTAAAAAAGATTTCTGTTTCAAATAAATGCTATTCTTTTCAACTTTCTATTCATCAAAGTATACTAAAAATAAAACACATCATGGTTTCCACAAAAATATTTGATAACAGCACAACTGTTTTCAAACATTGATAATAATCAGAAATGTTTCTTAAGCATCAAATCAGCATATTAGAATTATTTCCGAAGGATCATGTGACACTGAAGACTGGAGTAATTGATCAAATCATTTTTGATCAAATAAATACAGCTTCGGTGAGCAAAAGAGAGTTCAAAAACAGTGTATTTTTATGGGAATGGGAATGAAGAGTTACAAAACAAGTTAAAAAAAAAGTTGACCAGTTTGGGATATATAGTTAATTTAGAAAAATAATATTGCATATTAACAGTTACAGAATAATACATGTAATATATATAATACTATTATTGTTTAAAAAGCAAGTGGTTGGTCTGTCCAGCTTTCAGCACCACGGACAGCAGCATTCACATTCTATTACACACAGGACAGAAGCCCTTCACTGATCGCTCTTAATGATTACAGCAGCCATACGCCATATTACAGCCATCGAACCATTCAAGAGACACGTTTCTGTCGTTCAAGTCTCTAAATAAACCGAGGGAGCCAATACGATCCGTCTGTCAGCGCCACCGGAGGCCGTAACGATTATGAATGGACAATAAGACACAGCTGCGGCCTGCCTGACGCTCGGCCACGTGGAGACCCGCGCCGCAGGAACGAGCCAAGTGTCATAAAGCAGTAAAATGCGACTCGTAACCGGAGAATATATAAATATGTGAGGGGACGAAAACCTTTTTAGAGAGGTGAACGCTGAGGAGAAACTGATCCGGGCTGCTCTGGAATGAAAAGGCCTGATGGATTTATGTGCTGTACGTGCAAATACTTTTCAGTCAGAGGATGAGAGAGAGAGAGAGAGAGAGAGAGAGAGGAGAGAGAGAGAGAGAGAGAGAGAGAGAGAGAGAGAGAGAGAGAGAGAGAGAGAGAGAGAGAGAGAGAGAGAGGAGAGAGAGAGAGAGAGAGAGAGAGAGAGAGAGAGAGAGAGAGAGAGAGAGAGAGAGACGAGAGAGGAGAGAGAGGAGAGAGAGAGAGAGAGAGAGAGAGAGAGAGAGAGAGAGAGAAGAGAAGGAGAGGAGAGAGAGAGAGACTGAGAGAGAGAGAGAGAGAGAGAGAGAGAGATTAAGAGAGAGAGAGAGAGAGAGAGAGAGAGAGAGAGAGAGAGAGAGAGAGAGAGAGAGAGAGAGAGAGAGAGAGAGAGAGAGACTGAGAGAGAGAGAGAGAGAGAGAGAGAGAGAGAGAGAGAGAGAGAGAGAGAGAGACTGAGAGAGAGAGAGAGATGAGAAGAGAGAGAAGAGAGAGAGAGAGAGAGACTGAGAGAGAGAGCTCTTTACCTGCACAAGCACCATTTATACTGTACTTTACACTATTTATTTCACTGTGGTGTGTTTACAATAAATAAACTATATTGCATGCTAAGTGTCATGTGTAACATCTAAAACTATTCAACTATTTTTTTTATTCTATTACACTATTTCTTTCATTTTTTGTCTACTTTTTTCATACATACTGTATATAGAGAGAGACTAATCAGTTAAATTATATTCTATTCTCCTCAATTCTGTTATAGTCTGTGCTGTATTGTACTGTACATTGTTCTGTTCTATTATTCTCTTTATAACTCCTTTCTATTCTACTGTTCTCTATTCTGTTCTACTGTATATAATTCCATTCTATTTTACTATTCTGTTGTTCTACTATAATCTGTTCTTCTGATCACTGTTCTGTTCTGTTATTGTCTGCAACTCTATTCTATTCTACTGTTCTATATTCAGTTATAGTATATTCTATTCTACTATACACTGTACACTATTATTCTCTACAACTCCATTATATTATACTGCTCTCTAATCAGTTCTATTGTATTCAATTTTCTCTATACATCTCCACTTGCTTCTACAGTTCTATATTCAATTAATGTATATTCTATTCTACTGTAAACTATTATTCTTTACAATTCCATTCTATTATATGGTTCGCTAATCAGTTCTATTGTATTCTATTTGCTCCATACAACTCCACTCGATTCTATTCAGTTATAGTATATTCTATTCTACTGTACACTGTTCCATTATATTATTCTATACCTCCATTCTATTCTACTGCTCTCTATTCTATTCTATTCTATTCTACTGTACACTTCTATTCCATTCTTCTCTATACAACTCCACTCTATTATACTGTTCTATAATCTGTTCTAGTATATTATGTTCTACTGTACACTTTACAGTTCTATTATTCAGTATAACTCCATTATATTCTACTGTTCTCTATTCAGTTCAATAATATTTTCTGTATACAACTCCACTCGATTCTACTGTTCTATATTCAGTTATAGTATATTCTATTCTACTGTACACAGTTCCATTATATTATTCTATAAATCCATTCTATTCTACTGCTCTCTATTCTATTCTATTCTACTGTACACTTCTATTCCATTATTTTCTATACAACCCCTCTCTATTATAGTGTTCTATATTTTGGTCTAGTATATTCTGTTCTGCTGTACACTGTACAATTCTATTATTCTGTATAACTCCATTATATTCTACTGTACACTTCTATTCCATTCTTCTCTATACAACTCCACTCTATTCTACTGTTCTATAATCTGTTCTAGTATATTCTGTTCTACTGTACACTGTACAGTTCTATTATTCTGTATAACTCCATTATATTCTACTGTACAATTCTATTCCATTCTTCTCTATACAACTCCACTCTATTCTACTGTTCTATAATCTGTTCTAGTATATTCTGTTCTACTGTACAATATACAGTTCTATTATTCTGTATAACTCCATTATATTCTACTGTTCTCTATTCAGTTTCCTCTATACAACTCCACTCTACTCTACTGTTATTGTTATATATTCTGTTCTATTACATTCTATTCTACTGTACACTATTTTATTATATTATACTTTGTACAACTCTATTCTGTTCTATTCTATTGTACACTATTTATTTCCAATTATATTCTACTTTTCCATATTCTGTTCTGTTCTACTGTACTGTACACTGTTCTACTCTATTCTGTTCACTACTGAAGGTGAAACATGAAATTGTAGCTCATGCTGTGTTGCACACGAGAGAAAGACATCAGAAGAGAACAGAAGGAGAGAGTAGTGTGTGCACGAACCCCTGAACACCATGTTTCTGTGTCTGTAAAGAACGCAGGTGAATCCTCAGGGGCGTTCACAGAGGACGCGTTCTTGCGTTCAAAGGCAGACAGACGCAGCGCACTGGGATATAACGGAACGCAGGGGGGCTCGCGGCACGTTTGTAAAAGTTGAGCTGTTTTAAAATGAAACGCCATTAAAAAAACAAGGGTCAAAGACGAACATCTATTCTTCTATTGCACGTTTGAAAACGGACACAAAAGTCGTGCATAACGACATAATCTTATATTCAGCGAACGGATATGCGGCGCTTGACTTCACGCGGCTTCATGCGCGGAGGATAAGCGGTATCGGGGCGTTGCTAAGAGGTTAGGCGAGTGTTTTAGCGTGTTACCATGTGGTCGCTCGGGCGTTGTTATGATGTTCGTTTCCTGTGAAAAGAATCAACCCTCAAGTCATTGTGATATTCTGGTCTGTTTGTGGCTCGGGTCTCTCCACTGTTTTCTGGTCCAGCACGTGCAAACGATTCGTCTGATCACTCTCGGTAAAAAAAAGACGCGTGCAGTAAAGACACATGGTCACTCGATCAAGTTTAATTGGTATGCTTAGGGGTTTGTTTAACTATCTAGTCGTATGAGCAGTAGTAACAGCGGCACTTGCCTGCCTTAGGAAAATAAATACAGCTGAAAAGCCGAAGACCTCAGGCAGAGAGCGCAGAGTGAGCGTGCGCGCATCTCTCTCTCTCTCTCTCTCTCTCTCTCTCTCTCTCTCTCTCTCTCTCACTCTCTCTCTCTCTCTCTCTCTCTATCTCTCTCTCTCTCTCAAGCGTTCATCCGGACAGATTCTTCTTCTTCTTCTCTTCTCAGTGGATACTGCGGGGAACACACGGATTGCCTATAGGATGAATTGCTGAAACTCCCTTTGCGAGATTACTCATTTATTTCCCTCCCGTCACTCTATCTCGTCTCCATCCATCCATCCATGAGTCCAGACGGGTTCTGATTCGGACAGAATGCGGATCCTGGTGTTGATTCCGCTGCTGTGGGGACTCAGTGAAGGGGCTTTTCCCAGCAGTGTCCAAATCGGTGAGTTACACTTCTAACATGATGGCTAGATATGCACTTATATTCCCCACGAGGAATATCGCAGTGCAACAGTGCACAGTGCATAATAATTCACAATAAGTAATATACGCTGTGTTATACAAATACACAGAGATATGAGTCTAAAATAGGGGTTAAGCTATTTTTTATACCTAAAGAGCCTTGTGTGCTGTAATGCCTCTTTGTTTTGTGGTTTAGGGGTTTCGTTCTTGCACTGTTCTCCTTAAAGGACCCTAAAAAGGTGCTTTAGAGCCCCAAACGCGTTAAGCAAATTAACTAAGATTATGGGAATCAAATTTAAAATGTAAGAATCAGACCACATATTGGTTGACCGCTATTTGTAAAATTGGGACAATTCATTGGACGCAAAGGGGACAACTGAGGGGTCAATGTCTTTTGTGGTCACGGCCCTGCAAAATGTCCAAGATTTGGTGCTATTTAAGCATATTTTCTGAAATGTGATATTTAATGGCTGTAGACTGGATTGTAATTCTCTGCATGTGCAGTGTTGTTAGGGTGAGATTGTGTTTTCAAGGGTTTAGAGTACTTTATCATGCATGAGTTGTGGTCATCGTGATGAAGACTGTGGTCAAGTGCATGTTGAGTGCGCTGTTGTGCCTTTTATGGCCAGTTCAGTGCATCACTGCAGTATGTCTTGTCTTTCTGTACTGGTGCGATGTGAGATAACCTCTTCCCATCTGAGTCTGATCAAAGTTTCCCATTTCACCAGATTTGCAGCTCTATGTTTGATTAACATCACCAAACCACTGTGCATGCCCGCCCGCCCACCTCCTCTCTCTCTCTCTCACACACACACACACACACACACACACACACACACACACACACACACACACACAGTTCCTTCTCTTTTTGCAGGATGTGTCTTGCGTGTGTGTTCAGTCACTGCATTGCTCATTGAGATGGAGAGTCTCACGCCATAATGAGATGCGGCCACTGACTTGTGCGCCTTTGACAGCACTGCCGATAAAGTTAATATGCTAAATACGGACACACACACACACACACACACACACAGAGAGCAAGAGAGAGAGACAGAGAGATGCACAGTTGCACGCAATGCCTAATGACATTTACATACCGCTGCAATGCAAATGCACAATGCTTCTGTTGTTCGTCGCAAATAAAAGCACGTTATGGGATCTTCAATTGCAGTTGAGCCAAAACATCCATCAGAGAGAGAGAATAATTGGGAGGATGTGATGAAACCGAACGTGACACTGGCCCTGCCAAGAGCAGACACGCATGCTCTGGTGACACCAACAACAAATGCGATCTTCCACACAGATCATTTCCATGATTAAAGGGACAGTTCACCCAAAAATCAGCATTTAACTCACCCTACATGTTATTCCAATCCTGTTTGACTTGCTTTAATCTGTGGAGCACAAAATAAGATGTTTAGCAGAATGTTCACACTGCTCTGCACTCTTACAAATAATGGTTCTTTGAAAAATGAACCTTTATTTTTAAGAGTGTATAGTGGAAAAAGATGCTTTAGATTTCAAAAATGTTCTTTATACTAAGAAAAAATTGGTTCTGATTACTAAAGGTTCTTTGGGAAACTGAAATAGTTCTTCAAAGGCATCGCTATGAAAATCCCTTTCTGCAACCTTTATTTTTAAGGCAATATTTCACCCAAAAATTTACTTTTGCTTAACATTAATTTACTTATGCTTAACATAAGGGCGTTCAAAACGAGTTTGTTTCTTCATCAGATTTGAGAAATATAGCAATCCGTCACTTTCTCACCAATAGATCATCTGCAGTGAATGGGTGCCGTCAGAATAAGAGTCCAAACAGCTGATAAAAAACACAGTAATCTACAAGTAATCCACACCACTCCAGTCCATCATTTAACATCTTGTGAAGTGAAAAGCTGCATGTTTGTGAGAATTAAATCCATCAAGGCCGTTTCAAACTACAAACTGTTGCTTCTGCCTAAAATATGAGTCTATAGATCATAATAACGCTTCCTCCATTGAAAAAGTGTTCTGGTGTGAATCAGGAGAGAAATCTGTACAGATCAAGCACCGTTTACAAGCCAAAACAGCTCTAAACTAATATGTGAGTGGATTTTGATTCGAGAGACAACAGGAGATGGACTTTTTCACTGGAGGAAGCATTAATTATGGATTATGGATTGGTATTTTGGCCAGAAGCAAACGTTTGAAGCTAACACATCTTGTATATGGATGTGAACACACAGCTTTGTCTTCTCAAGACATTAACTGATGGAGTGGTGTGGATTCTTGTGATGTTTTATCTCTCATTCTGACGGCACCCATTCACTGCAGAGGATCCAATGCTGAGCAAGGGATGTAATGCTAAACTTCTCCAAATCTGATGAAAAAAAAACTAATCTTACTCTAGATCTTGGAGGTTCAGCAAATTTCCATTTTTGGGTGAACCATTCCTTGAAGAGTGTATTTTGTACAATAAAAGTAAATGCAGACGAAAGCAAATGAGCTCCTAAAGGACAGAAAATCATTCACATTTTTGAACATTCCAAAGTGATGCATCAAGAATGACGTTGACAATCAGAGATACATGAGAACCAATGGTGTTTAGAGTTATTGATGCCCCGTATTTGAAAGTAAACACAAGATTTTAGAGCTACAGCAAGATTTATAGCGAAAGAAAAACAGAAAGTCGTGCAGGTAACTGAACAATTTTCCACTTTAGGGTGAAGTATTCCTTTAGGATTCATAAGCACCTCTTTTCTTTCCTCTTTGCAGTCACTTACTCTTTCTTCCTCTCGCTCTTTCCAGGTGGGTTGTTTATAAGAAATACAGATCAAGAATACACAGCTTTCCGGCTGTCCATATTTCTCCACAATACGAGTCCGAATGCCACGGAAGCCCCTTTCAATCTGGTTCCACACGTCGACAACATCGAGACGGCCAACAGCTTTGCTGTCACCAATGCCTGTGAGTGAAAGATGTCAAAAGTTATATGACACCAAGTCTAAAACTGAATCGAGTGTGTTTTGATTAGGTTCTTTTCATTGTTCAGAGTCACATTTGACTTATTGAAGCTGATGATTTCAAAACATTGATCTGTCTGTTTGAGTGGCCTGACTTGGCAAATTCTGACTTTACCAATGAAGGGAGTTTGGGGGCGGGACTTTGTGTTTGAGGACCAATTGCAGACGAGGTGGGGCATTGGGCGTGTCTCAGAAACCTGTTTGAAAACAGTCATTATCTTTGCTATTCTGTGTTGGGAAATGATACACTGCAGCTTTAAAGAGCAGCCTTTTCATTTATTCAGTGTGTTTGGCGCTTGCATATACCTGAACATTAACTCTTGACCAGCTTACAGCATGCTTTGGTGTGCATCTGTACGTCTCTGGGGTTGTTAGGATGGTTGATTCATTTTCAGTTGTCTGCGATTCAAGTCAGAAACAAAAAGGGTTGTAGTTCAGATATGTTTTCTAAGCAGACACAAGTGCTTGAGCATTGCAAGTGTATTGCCTGTTTGCACACTGTAAACACCTCAGCACTCAAGAGGCCGTAGAGATTTTAAAACCCTGTAACCAGTTACGTTTAATTAACACAATCCACTTTAATCTACATGAACATGTGCATTAGATTCCTTTACTTCACCACGTGTCAATGACACTTACCTGTTTCATTGGTTTTAGTGCAGTAACGATCAATGTTTGGACAGCGGACCTCAAACACGTCACTTCAGATAGTGTGCTTCACTGGATGTCAATGAGAGAGTCATAAGTATTGGAAAAAGCATAAAAGCATATTGAGATGAAGCGTAGTGGACATTGAGCTTTTAATTAATGTACTGTATTTATGTATTCTCTTTGTTATTATGATGATTGTGTGAGCTTTGAAATAGTCTGGCTTGGAGACTATATTGTTCAGATCTGCTCTCTTGATTACTGGCATTTATAAATATAGCAAAACAGATCCAACACTGGTCAATTATTTTAATTTAATTAGTGGATGTGCAGTTTTAAAGAAGCAATCTTAGAGAAAGATTAGACAAACATTATGACTTCTGCGGCATCAGATTTCAGCTGTTTTATTTTACTATTATTTATACACTATTATAGTTTATATTAATATTTTTAATTAGATTTTTTGTTTAATTTAATTTATTTTTTTTTTTGTAATTGTGTTATGTGCTTTTGTCCATTTTATTATTATTATTATTCAGTATTATTACATTTAATTATTATTTATTTATTTACTGTTTAGGTTTATATTTCTTAAGTTTTAATTTATTTATTTCTAGTTTGTAATTTTGATTTCATGATTTTCAGCTTGATATATTGATTTTTAACTGTTGAAATAGAATGACAATAACCTTGGCTTAAACTGGTGAAACTGAAAAAGTGCCAACTCTTTTCTTCCATATTGTTACATACATCCGAGTGTAACAGATTGTCAACAAAGAAAAAATGTGGGGACTTAGTTTTCTGCATCTGTTGTTGGATGTTGAGATGTGGGCGTGGCACTCAAAAGTGGATGAAGGGGCGGAGTTTAACCTGATTAGTGTCAGAGAAGTCCTACATGCGTCACCAAAAAAAGTCTGTCATTTTCACCAAAATGTCCAGTTATGACGTTTCTATTCGATATTACGAAACATTTTTTTTAAATAAAACATGCAGATATGATCAAAATAAGATTGATAACATGCATAAAAAAACAGATAAGATCAATTTTAATTTCATGCCACTTCAAAGAAACCAGAAATCAAAATACTGATCTAAAGCGCCTATGATGAAACATAAAGAATCTCAAGACACACAAAAAAGGTACAAAAGCTGTCACTGAGGCGGTTCCCTTGCAAAAGGAACTACTAAGTACCGTTTAGGCACTAATATGTAAACTTTAGGAACTAAAATCTGTCTTTAAGATGCCCAAATGCACACGTTAGGGGTAAATAAAGCACAAAGGTGGACCACCCCAGTGACAGCTTTTGTACCTTTTTTCCTGAGTGTAAAGAATCTTCCAGCAACTCAAGCCTAAACAGCCAAGAATGGCTCTTGATAAGAACTTAAGGAACCGCTGAAGAGCCTCTATGAGCAAAAGTCAGACAGGGACCAACCGAGACGAGTCAATCCCAGTTTAACCTCTCTCCCGCTGGGCACCAAACCTCTCGCACTCCTGCCCACTGGAAGCCCAGCCTGAGTCTGCAGAATCCACCGCTGTTCTGATGCAGCAGTGTGTGTGTGTGTGTGTGTGTGTGTGTGTGTTATCTCTGCCCTGGCTGCCTTCCAGCTCTTTTAGCCCTCATCAGCTGCGGAATACTGACAGCTTTGGGAATGGTGTGTGTGTGTGTGTGTGTGTGTGTGTGTGTGTGTGTGTGTGTGTGTGTGTGTGTGTGTGTGTGTGTGTGTGTGTGTGTGTGTGTGTGTGTGTAGGTAGATGGAGAGAAAGAGGGAGAGAGGTGAAGTTAATCGTTTCTTGCTCGTCTCCTCAGGCTGCAGGAGAGAATAAGGAGTGGAAAGGGTTTTCTCTTTTATCCTAACACACCTTTATCTGAGCGTTTAAAAGCAGCGAGCAAAATCAATCTCTGAATGAGTTTCAGCTGAGAGAGGGATCGCGTGATGAATGAATCAGGAGATGGAGGGATTTATTTAATGAAAGGGGAGGAATGAAGAAATTACGGGAATGATATGTTGTCAAATGCAGGGGACAGAAGGAGAAACGGAGGGAACGAGGGAGGAGATAGAAGAGATACAGGAAAGAGAGAGATAAATGGATGGGTGTGTCTTGACCTTTGTGCTGCAGTAAAGGTTTAGAGCACATACTGAGAGAGAGAAAGAGAAGAGAGAGAGAGACTGAGAGAGAGAGAGAGAGAGAGAGAGAAACTGAGAGAGAGAGAGAGAGAGAGAGAGAGAGAGAGAGAGAGAGAGAGAGAGAGAGAGAGAGAGAGAGAGAGAGAGAGAGAGAGAGAAGAGAGAGACGAGAGAGAAGAGAGAGAGAGAGAGAGAGAGAGAGAGAGAGAGAGAGAGA
>CM049817.1:54703410-54728410 GCA_027422435.1 Schizopygopsis pylzovi | reverse complement strand
TATAACATTTGTAAAATTTAATTTATTCTTGTGATGGCAAAGCTGAAATATGAATTAATTATTAATTCATTTTTAATTTCTAAGTATTTTTTGTAAATGCTGTATGTATTGAAAAGTCTTAAATGTATGCAGGTATGTATCAAATGCAGTGTTTTGATATTTCATATTATAAAATGTTATATATAGTATAAACAGATCTTTATATATTTTATAAAACTAATGAGAATCTAATGAGAATCATCACTAAGAATAATTCGTTACCACCTGGATTTGTTACAGTAATAAACATTTGGAAGAGAAATATTGTCATGACAATAATCTCTCGATGCAAAAAAAAAAAAAATCTAATGTTGATTTTTATGTATTTATTAATTTTTTTCCATTATTTGCATCTCTATACATTTTGGGGTGAAACTGACTTGGTGGTGTTGTTTATGATTTCTTCTCATTCTTTACTGTGTTATGCGGTATATGTGTGTGTGCAGTTACCGTATGACACTGAACTCTCTCTCTCTCTCTCTCTCTCTTCTCTCTGACTCAGTTTGTTCGCAGTATTCGCGAGGAGTCTTTGCGATCTTCGGCCTGTACGATAAGCGCTCGGTGCACACTCTGACGTCCTTCTGCAGCGCGCTGCACATCTCTCTGGTGACGCCCAGTTTCCCTGCCGAGGGCGAGACGCAGTTCGTGCTGCAGCTGCGGCCGTCCATCCGCGGCGCGTTACTGAGCCTCCTGGACCACTACGACTGGAGCCGCTTCGTCTTCCTGTACGACACCGACAGAGGTCAGACACACACACACACACACACACACACACACACACACACACACACACACACAGAGAGGGACACAGACACACACACAACCACACACAACACACCTACACACACACACAACACAGAGAAAGGACACAGACACACACACACACACACACAACACACACCACACACACACACACACACACACAAACACACACACACACACACACACACACACACACACACACACACAGAGACACGACACACACACACACACACGACACACCACACACACACACACACACACACACACACACACACACCATCATCTCCACACACACACATTCACATAGTATTTCATTTTATATATAATATATTTCTATTTTAATTTATTATAATTACATATTATTAATTTTATTTTGTGTTTTATTTTTTATAAAATATATTTATTAAATTAAGTTGTTTTTTTAAATTTTGTTAAATTTTGTTTTTTTGTTTTTTAAAAATTTACTATTTATGTTTTTAATTTTATTTCATTTTTTTTTGTAATTTTTTATAATATCTTATTTAATTTATTTATTTATTTTCTTTATATTAACTAACTAAATCTTATTTCAGTTACTTGCCAATTATATGCTAAAAAGGTGTAGGATTTACTTCAAAACAGGTTTTACTCTAGCAAATTGCTATGAATTTGCACAAAAAAATCACAAATTAACATGAAACATTTCTGACATAGAAACACTGAAAATCAAATTTTCTTGTAAAACTCTCCAATTATATTTTTTATTAATATATATATATTATATAATATATATATATATATACAACATATATATAATATTGCATCTGCAACTTACTAAAATAAAATAAGGTTAAATTGTTTTTATATGTTTTATATAATTTCAAATATTTATGATTTTAGTTTTCATTAGTTTTAGTTCACTTTAGTGAAAATTGTGGTCAATAATGTAATCTAGGTTGCTCATTTTAGGTAAAGTAATCTGACTACTTTTGGATTACTTTTAGATTACTTTTGGCTGTTGAGTGACTAAACTCGGCAGGCCTTGATTATCACACATGAAGAACCGTTGTTGGGTTGTTTAAAAGCTTTCCGGTGTCTCGGTTTAATGATCTGTAGGTTTGAGCGGCCCGACGTGTCGACTTCTGACCAGTCTTTACAGACAGAGCGCACAGATGAATGATAGAAGCAGTCTTACGGGAAACCTTTAGGGAAGGATCAGTCATTCTGCGCTTCGGTTTGCTGTACAAGAACACTTTTCACACAGAAAAGTGCGGAAATAGTCATGACAGAAACAGAAGTAACATTAAGAGCTTGACAAACGTAAAAACATACCTTGTGTTTGCGTATGATGCAAGGTCAATATGAACATTATTTAACGTTGATCCCACTGAAATATCCAGCATGCACAGGAAAAACTGAATGAAGAGACTCATTTAAATTCAGGGTTATTCTTGTAGACGAAAACATTTTTGTTAAAAAAAAAAAAAAAAAAAATAATATTCAATTAAAAACTTAAACTAAACAAAATTAGACATTTAAAAAAAACTAATGAAAATAACAAAATGATTAAAACAATTATTTAGATAAAAATTAAAGCTGAAATATAAAAATAAAACAGATTCAAAATAATAGTAATATAATAAATACCAAAATACTAATTTTAGAAATGTTGCCTTGGCTAGTAACTGAAATAAGTACTTACATTACTAACTGGAAAACTGAAATAAAATAAATTAAGCATAAATTAGTAATATTATATCAATATTATGATATACATCATAATCTATTTTTCACTTATTCAAATGTTTGGTTTAGATATTTTAGGGATCAACACCAGATTGTTTTTGCATATATTAGTAACAGAAATGTATAAAAGACAGACTGATGAACATAAATATACTAAAGCTTCAGTGGAATCTGCACAAACGGGTACGTGTCGGAGTCACAGCTGCGGTCTAATTCTCTCGCCTGGCATCATGGGAGCCCTGCAGTGAGACGGGACCCGTGTGTGCGAGTGCGAGTGCGTGTGTGTCTGCGTGTGTGATGTGTGTGTGTGCGTGTGTGTGTGTGTGTGTGTGTGTGTGTGTGTGTGAGTGTGTGTGTGTGTGTGTGTGGTGTGTGTGTGCGTGTGTGTGTGTGTGTAGTGTGAGTGTGTGAGTGTCTGCGTGTGTGTGTGTGTGTGTGTGTGTGTGTGTGTGCTGTGTGCTGTGTGTGTGTGTGTGTGTGTGTGTGTGTGTGTCTGTGTGTGTGCTGTGTGTGTGTGTGTGTTGCTGTGTGTGTGTGTGTGCGTGTGGGTGTGTGTGGGGTGTGTGTGTGTGTGTGTGTGTGTGTGGTGCGTGTTGCGTGTGTGTGTGTGTGCGTGTGCGTGTGCGTGTGTGTGTTGGTGTGTGTGTGTGTGTGCGGTGTGTGTGTTGCGTGTGTGGCGTGTGTGTGTGTGTGTGAGTGTGTGTGTGTGTGTGTGTGTGTGTTGTGTGTGTGTGTGTGTGGTGTGTGTGTGTGTGTGTGTGTGTCTGTGTGTGGTGTGTGTGTGAGTGTGTGTGTGGTGTGTGTGTGTTGTGTGTGTCTGCATGTGTGTGTGTGTGTGTGTGAGTGTGGTGTGTGTGTGTGTGTGTGTTGGTGTGTCTGTGTGTGTGTGTGTGTGTGTGTGTGTGAGAGGCAGTGTTTCAACGTGTTGCTCTGTCTCGGTGGCATTGCGTGTAGCGAGTGTAGCGCTGCTGCCTGTGGTCAGCAGCGCACTCTCATCCACCAGAGCACACGTAATCTCCGTCATCCATGATTCCTCTTACAGGCGAAAGAAGCATCCGCTTTCTTCCCTCGTCTTCATTTTGTCCTTTAATAAGTGCTGATGTTTGAGTCTCTTGAGCCGCTTCATCCCAGCTGGCATTGAGTCCAAGGACGACGCAGCGAGTTCCCTTCAATATTACCTTTGTCCTTCTGTTTTGAAGTTTAGATTGAAGGAAATAAATGACTAACTGGAAAACTGACATCAAATAAATTCAACCTAAATAGTAACGTTAGCGTAAAAAAAATGAAAAAGGCTACATTACTAAAATATATATATATATATGATTGTAATATATAACAAAACTAAATAAAAATCATAAATGTTGCCTTGGCAGCTAAATGAATTGGGTTTAATTTAAAGCACTACAATTATTAACTTGTAATATTAAAAAAAAACTATACAAATGACAAAATTATAAAAAATGTACAATAAAATAAATATAAAAAACATTTAAAATATAAGAAATTATTTCAAAATATTAATAAAAATAACAGTAATAAATAATACTAAAACAAAACACACATAAATACTTAAACTAAACAAAAATGAGAAATAACTGAAATACGTTTAAGCACTAAAATTATTAACCGGACACTAAAAATGACAAAATTATTAAATACAAAATTTTAAATAACAATTATATAAAATATAATATAAATATAATCTAGAAAATAAATTCAAAATAATAGTAATAAATACTAAAATAAATACATTTCCTAAATACTAATATTTAAAAAAAAAAGTATTACAAATGACAAAAGTATAAAACAAATAAAATAAAAATAAATATTAAAAATTAAAATGATATAAAACGTAAAACAAATGTAGAGAATTATATAAAATAATGAAACAATAAAATAATATAAAATCAATTAAATTCAAAATATTAATAATAGCTTGTCCAGAATAGCTGTCCAACAAACAACTAGTCAATTATGTAGGTTAACTAGTTAATTCACAAAATGAATAATGACTTTAGTGAGTCATAAGCACTAATCTGATCGTGTCTCAGCTGGCATTGATTCCAAGGACGTCGATTGTGTCTTCGTCCTCGTGTTTTGGTTGATTCCCCGAACGCTGAGGAGGTTTACCGGACTCACAGACGCTCGGCTTGACCTCACACCTCCATTAAAACGTCTCGAGATGTTAGCGTCACTGCCAGCGGTGATAAGACTGCGGACAAAAGAAATCTATTCTCAAATACTTGAACTAATGTGACCCATAGTGCAGCTGACCTTTGCCTAAAAACACCCTTCAGACAAGAAGACACTTTACTGAGACGTAAAACAACCCGTCACAGACCGACTGACAATGAAAAACATTTCTACAGAAGACAGAAGAGAAATAAACAGATCCAGGGTGTGTGATATTGACAAAGAAATCAATGTGAAACAGTTTTTGTCAATGTGATAATTAGACAATATTTTGCAGTTACAGAAATTAAAGTTTTCATTAAGCATCACGTTTGCCACCTTAAACTGATTTCCAGAGGTATTTACCTTCATAAGATCATTTTATCTAACTTTATTTGATATATGCATCACATTTAGTCAAATTCATATATTTAATCAATAAATTAAGACAAATAACATTAAATAATATCAGTCAAATCCATTTTTGCATTGCAATTACAGCTGCATAAACAATGCTATGAGATCGTTTTAAAATTAATATTTTGCGTATTGAAATATAGATTTTCTGAAAAATTTAAATGATACTTTAAGTCATTGTAGTCATTTATTCAACCAATGTCTTCTAATGGCTGATTCATTCATATTAATGTTTTTAAAATAATGTTTTGAATATTGAAATGATTTGATAGTTTAAATATGAAACTAAATCTGCCAGTAGGTGGCGGCAAGTCCCTCTCTTAATGAGTCGTTTATTCAACCGATTCATTAAACAGATGATTAATTCAGGAATAAAGCAAGAAACTGTATTTATTAATGGATCATTGAATCATTCAAGAACGAAGGAAGTGACAGGATTTGAAGAGTTCGTTCACAAAAACTCAGTTTTTGCAAATAAACTCTTCATTTATGACTAGTTAATTAAATTTAATTGATTGAAATGAATGATTTATTATAAGAAGGACGCTATAGTGACTGTCTTTATGAATGATATTTCAATCAATGATTTGTTCAAAGGCGAGTCCAGTCATCAGTTTTCATTTTTACAAGTTCTCGTAATATCGGCCAACTTGTTTAACCGCACTGAATTATCAAATTGAGCTGCTAATTAATATGGTGTGTGTGTGTGTGTGTGTGTGTGTGTGTGTGTGTGTGTGTCTGTGTGTGTGTGTGTGTGTGTGTGTGTGTGTGTGTGTGTGTGTGTGTGTGTGTGTGTGTGTGTGTGTGTGTGTGTTGTGTGTGTGTGTGTGTGTGTGTGTGTGTGTGTGTGTGTGTGTGTGTGTGTGTGTGTGTGTGTGTGTGTGTGTGGGGGGGTTCCTTCAGTCACCTCAGGAGTCGCTCTGTTCTTGAATCACTACTAGCTGCGCTAACACCTCCACTTCTGCTGGAGAGAAACCGAGCGGACCGAGTCATCGGTTCCAGAGTTATCCAGAGTCTCACTACTGCTCTGAACGCTGACTTACACGGAGAGAAATACTGATTTACTGCGTGCTACACAATGTGTACTGCACATGACTTACTGTTAAAAAAGTGTGAGACTGTATGTAGTGCGAAATCCTAAACACTTCAACTGTAGCATGCCACCACATGCATGATTAAAGTGAGCGAGTTATTTCAATTTATTAAATAAATAAATGAAATCGTTAATGAGATATCATCTAGTAGCCTATGAAACGGGAGTAATTTGACTTTTAATAATAATAAAAATAGTTTGACCGACAGCATGCATTACTGTCTGAAATTGAATGTGCCAAAACTTCGTTTTTAATTCTTCCACTCTACTGATAAATACAGATTTTAAATACAAATGAAAAAAAGAAAGAAACATAAAAGTACCTCTCGCCTTTTGAAGACATCTTATCTGTCTGCATCCGTTCTGCAGCGGGCTTCGGTTGTACCTTTGTATTTAGTAGCACATCACATGCCTAAACATTCACGGTGTGTTTGAATAGCAGCAGGTCTAGTGTGTGTTTACGTCCGTTCTGTCCACACAGACTGGGGTTTGTGTACTGAGGATTCTCCAGCTCTCTGCTGCCAGTCTGTGTTTACTCGCAGGACAGCTGGTGCCATTTCATTATTGTGTGTGTGTGTGTGTGTGTGTGTGTGTGTGTGTGTGTGTGTGTGTGTGTGTGTGTGTGTGTGTGAGAGAGAGCTCACGGTCATCTGTGGGGTGTCTGTGTGTTGTGGTTTGTGTCATATCAGTTGTTCTGAACCTGCTTTCTCTCACACACACACACACACACCCAGGCGCGCTGGGCGCTCCATTTGTCCTGATGTCCAAAGTCCTGCGGTGCGACTAAGGGCCAATTTAAAGGACATCTGTTGCTCTTGGCCGACATAACTGGCACAC
The DNA here is from genome assembly GCA_027422435.1 of Schizopygopsis pylzovi. Lineage (NCBI taxonomy): Eukaryota > Metazoa > Chordata > Actinopteri > Cypriniformes > Cyprinidae > Schizopygopsis > Schizopygopsis pylzovi. Next base: position 54,721,365 of record CM049817.1, on the reverse strand, counting down.
TGATGCAGAATACACACGGGACGCTTGGACAGGAGACGGAGCCGAGCACACACCTGTAGAAATACACACACACGACACGCACGCACACGCACACCACACACACACACACCTGTAGAAATACACACGCACGCACGCACGCACACACGCACGCACGCACGCACACACACCTGTAGAAATACACACGCACACACACACTAGACACAATACACACGCGCGACACGCAGCACACACACACACCTGTAGAAATACACACGCACACACACCTGTAGAAATACACACACAGCACGCACGCACAAATACACACACACACACACCTGTAGAAATACACACACACACACGCACACACGCACGCACACACACACCTGTAGAAATACACACGCACACACACCTGTAGAAATATACACACGCGCGCACGCATACACACACACACACCTGTAGAAATACACACGCACACACACCTGTAGAAATACACACACGCACGCACGCACGCACATGCACACACCACATGCACACACTGTAGAAATACACACGCACACACACCTGTAGAAATATACACACCACGCAGCACACACACACACACTGTTGTTTATGATTACACACGCACACAGCTACCTGTTTAGAAATACTTACACACGTAGCTGCTATGCACCTACACCTACACACACCTGTAGAATATACCACGCGAGCACGTATCAACTTCCGCAAAAACACACACCTGTAGATTTACACACGCACACACACCTGTAGAAATATGGACACACACGACGCACGCACACACACACACACCTTGAATACCAGCAAACCCTGTTACAAATTTCCACAAACGCACGCAACATGCACCACACACGCACGCACGCACACCACACACACCAAAAACACACCCCACACACACACACACCACACACACACACACACACACCACACACACACACACACACACACACACACACACAGAGTCTGGAAAGGTGAATCTGGCTGAATTATGCTGCTTCTTACTTTTGAGTATTTGAATATATTATATAAAAGTTTATTTTTCATTCTTTGATAATGGAGTCAGTGTTATTTAAGTATCATTGAGGTACTATTTTAGTTTTATTAATGAGTTTTTATTTTGTGTCTTCATTTTAATTTTAGTTCAGGTTTAAGTCATTTTGTTGCGTGCTTTTGTCATTTTTATTAGTTTTGTAATATTCATATAGTTTTTATTTCAGTTTTAGCGTCTTATTTAGGACATAAACTTAAACTTATATAATTTACAAAGTTTATTATTTCATACTTTGTCAAACATACTGGAATATTATTGAGATACTCTTAGTTTTTAATCAACATTTCAAATTAATCTTTATTTTTAGATTTCTATTTTAATTGAAATGTTTGTATTTTTGTCATTTTTAATAAATATTAATAAAAACGTATGTATACAACATTTTTTCAGTTTTAGATATTTTACATCAACTAAATGAAAATGCCTTGGCAACTAGTTGAAATAAAATACGTTTAAGGTTGATATTATATATATTTGTATTATATTACATCGATTAGAAATGTATTTTATTTTAAGTAACAATAAAAAGTTTGAGTTCTCAGTTATTTCTCTTGTAAGTTTCAACTTTGCATCCCCTTTTTTAATAAAAATTAAGATACAAATGAGACAAAACTTGACAGTAAAAGTACAGAGCTATTTTCTGATTTATGTTGCATTTTTGTACACGTTTTTGTGCATATTTTCTAAAAATCGCATAGTTTCTTTTATTTTATTTTGGCAGACATAAAGCAGTTCTCAGTTATTTCTCATCTTTGTCTCACATTTTTTATGAAATAGACAATAAAGACAAATGTTGACACGGTAGGAGTAAAGAGATGTGATAAATTGCATCTTATTTTAGAATTTGCATGAATTTGCATAATTGTATACAATTATAATAACATAGATATTTTTAATTTTTTTATAGAATAGTCAGAAATGAGATCATTGTTGAGTACATTTACATTTATGCATTTAGCAGACGCTTTTATCCAAAGCGATACATTTGTATTATCAGTACATGTGTTCCCTGGGAATCGAACCCACAACCTTTGCGCTGCTAACACAATGCTCTACCACTGAGCCGCAGTACAGAGCTATGATCAGATCGTTTGCTGAGTTTGGGATCTCTGACGTTGAAATCTAAAAGTCTAAATGTGTCTCTCCGTTCGGTCTCACTGCTGATGTAACGAGATTTACGAGCACGTGTAGGTGATGATACAGTGGCGTTACAGTGTGTCGGTGTCGTTGTTGCTAGGATACGCCATCCTGCAGGCCATCATGGAGAAGGCGGGTCAGAACGGTTGGCAGGTCAGTGCCATCTGTGTGGAGAACTTCAACGACGCCAGTTACAGAAGACTGCTGGAAGACCTGGACCGGAGGCAGGAGAAGAAGTTCGTCATCGACCTGGAGGTAGAGCGCCTGCAGAACATTCTGGAACAGGTGAGGATGACGTCCAGTGCATCAAAGCAGGTCAGCGTGTCAAACAAACGATCCCTTAATGCACAATATTATCATCAACTATTCATGTTATTCTGAAAAACAATCATGATCTTTCACTCCTCCGAGCTCCTGTTATAAAAACACACAGAAATACATCATGGAATAAAATGAAAACGCCATTTCATGTTGACTTTGACATTATTCTACAATTAAAAAATGCATTTCTAATTTTACTTAAAAATATTTGTATATTTAAAAAAATAAGATTAAAACATATCAAACTAAATATATCGCTGTAAGTGTTTTGAGACATTTAAAAGTTAAATATTTATTAAAAGGAAATATTAATTTATTTTGTAAAAATATTTAGATATTTAAAAAATGTGATTAAAATATATCAAACTAAATATATCGCTGTAAGTGTTTTGAGACATTTAAAAGTTAAATATTTATTAAAAGAATGTTTTTTTTTTTTTGTAAAAATATTTAGATATTTAAAAAATGTGATTAAAATATATCAAACTAAATATATCGCTGTAAGTGTTTTGAGACATTTAAAAGTTAAATATTTATTAAAAGGAAATTCTTTTTTTTTTTTGTAAAAATATTTAGATATTTAAAAAATGTGATTAAAATATATCAAACTAAATATATCGCTGTAAGTGTTTTGAGACATTTAAAAGTTAAATATTTATTAAAAGGAAATATTTTTTTTTTTTGTAAAAATATTTAGATATTTAAAAATGTGATTAAAATATATCAAACTAAATATATCGCTGTAAGTGTTTTGAGACATTTAAAAGTTAAATATTTATTAAAAGAATTATTTTTTTTTTTTGTAAAAATATTTAGATATTTAAAAAATGTGATTAAAACATATAAAACTAAATATATCGCTGTAAGTGTTTTGAGACATTTAAAAGTTAAATATTTATGAAAAGGAAATATTAATTTATTTTGTAAAAATATTTAGATATTTAAAAAATGTGATTAAAATATATCAAACTAAATATATCGCTGTAAGTGTTTTGAGACATTTTGCTAACTGACAGTATTTAAAAGTTAAATATTTATGAAAATGAAATATTAATTTATTTTGTAATAATATTTTTTTAATTATGAAACTATATATATAGTACTGCTTTTAAGCAGTTTTGCTAACCGTCTCTGAAATTAACATATCAATATTTCAAATGTGTTATTAATTCTACAATGCATAAAAATATTTTAATATGATTTTTTTATAAATATTTTACATTTATATTATTAACAAATTTTAAATATAAAAAATTCAGCCATTTATAATATTATTTATTTAATTTTTTTATAAAAAATAAATATTTTTATTTGTAAACAATATTAATTAAAAAATATGTTTAAAATGTATAAAACTATATAGTAATCTCTTTGAGCTATTTTGCTAACTGACTTTGAATATTTAAAAAGTCTAAAATGTAAATGTTTATTTATCTAAATATTTAAAATATATATTTTTCTATTTAAATTTTACGTTTTAAATTATAAAACAGTATATTATACAATCATTTTAAATTTATTTTTTTTTTATTAATTAATAGAAAATACTAATTCATTTTCGTTTAAATGTTTCGATATTTGTTTTATATAAACATATATAATATATAAGTATAAAACTATATATTACGGTAAGTGATTCTTCTGTAAGTTCTGCAAGTTTTGCCAGCTGCCTTTGAAATGTAATTTTTTTAATGTTTTGAAATATATATACAGTATAAAGCATTATTAAACAATCATACAGATATACTGTACACACACATATATATATATATATATATATTTTTTTTTTTATCCAAAGCGACTTACAGAAGGCTATACATTTTTTTTGTCAGTACATGTGTTCCCTGGGAATCGAACCCACAACCTTTGCGCTGCTAACGCAATGCTCTACCACTGAGCCACAGGAACACTGGATCATATATGTATGATTTGAGCTGTTCACACCAGACTTCTGGTAAACCTCGACTGACACGAAGCACATTGATAGACAAGCAGAGAGTATTTCTGCTCCCTGACTCTCTTCTCGTGGTTTGAAGAGCACATGACTGTCACAAAACCCTTTCCAGTAATATCTGTCAGCTAGCAGACTCTTACATTCAAAATACGAAACCGCGTCCAGCGCCTTTAAAGAACAGGCATAGAAACACGTGTTTTCTTCCCGGCCGGGGATTTATTATTTAAGAACCTGACTGAGCAACATTCAGTTTACTGCCATTTGAATACAATACCATAAAAATCAATAGGTTTTGAAAGAAATTCATCTTTTATTCACAAAGGATGAATTAAACTGATCGAAAGTGACAGTAAAAACATTTATAATGTTACAAAATATTTCTATTTCAAATGAATGCTGTTCTTTTAAACTGTATGTTCATCAAAGAATCTTAAAAAATATAATGTATTACAATTTCCACACAAATATGAAGCAGCTTCTGAAGTAGTTCTGAATTTTCTTCAGAACTTTTGAGTTAGAATAAATATTTAATATAAAAAATTACAGTAATAATTATTTTAATATAACAATTTGTGAATTTATATACATTTATAAATACATATATTTATTGATTTATTTTTTTAGAATGTATAATTTTTGTATAACACTTAATTTAATATAATTTCCATGATTTTTATTCATTTAAAAAATTAAATTAATTTAATATAATTTCATATAATTTTATTCATTTAAAAATTAATGTAATTAATTTAACATAATTTTTATATATTTTTTCAAAATAAAAACAGCCAAAATATTACTGTTTTTATTGTATTTGTGATCACATAAATGAAGATTTGGTGAGCAACAAAATACTTATTTTTAAAACATGAAAAAATCGTAATAATTCTTATTATTGCAATTTATAAATGTATACATTGATTTATTTAAAACATATATAATTTATTTTGATAAAATAATTAATTTAATATTTTTTTCTATTTACAAATAATTAATTACATATATATATATTTAATAATTTAAAAAAATCAGCTTTGCAATCACATAAATAAATTACATTTTACAAATTACAGAATGAACTGCAATAGAAAACAGCTATTTTACATTTGAATAATAATCATGATAATATCTCAATATGACTTTTTTACTATGTGTTTAATACTTCTTTCAAAAAGCCCAAACTTTTGAATGCTAGTATACATTAAACGTGCCTAATGTGTAGCAGCTCCGTGTTTGTCGGGCGGTAATGATGTTCAACACGAGCAGCAGAAGGAGTCACGGCTCAGCTCTCTGTACGTCTGATCTATGAACTCTGCGATAGCGGGCCGTGTTTGATTGTTGCATGCTCCGTCTGTTCCTCAGTTAGACCTCCGAGGTGCCCATCTATCAGCCTGACAGCAGACTTGGCAAATACAACCCCACGCGCACGCACGCACGCACACACGCACACACGCACAGCACGCACGCACGCACGCACGCACACACGCAACACGCACACAGAAAGACACAGACACACACACAGACGCACACACAGACGCACACACACACGCACACGCACGCACGCACACCTCACACACACACACACACACACACCACACACACACACACACGCTCACACTCGCACGCACGCACGCACGCACGCACCACAGCACGCACGCACGCACACAGACAGACAGACAGACAGACAGACACAGACACACACACAGACGCACACACACACGCACGCACGCACACACACACACACACGCACGCACGCACGCACGCACGCACGCACACAGACAGACACACAGACACACACACAGACACACACACACACACACACGCACGCACGCACGCACAGCACGCACGCACGCACGCACGCACACAGCACAGACAGACAGACAGACAGACAGACAGACAGCACACACACACAACACACACACATACGCACACACACACACGCACGCACGCACGCACACACACACACGCACAAGCACGCACGCACGCACACACGCACGCACACAGACAGACAGACAGACAGACAGACAGACACACAGACACACACACAGACGCACACACACACACACACACGCACGCACGCACACACACACACGCACGCACGCACGCACACACACACACAGACAGACAGACAGACAGACAGACAGACAGACAGACAGACAGACACACACACACAGACACACAAACACAGACGCACACACACACGCATGCACACACACATGCACACACACACACACACACACCCACACACACACACACACACACACACACCGTCTCGCAGTTGGACACAGTCAGGTACAGCATCAACAGACTGTTCTCTCTACATGCCCTGCCAGTCCTGCCAGCATGTTCCTCGAGCAGGTGTGGATCTGGCCTCAGCGTCTGCTGATCTAACACCGATACCGCTTACACACTAGACAAATCTCACATCCAGCAAAAGATATCTCACATTGTTACATTTTGATTTAAAAACACATTCGAAAAAGACAATTTCCTGAAAGGAGCAGTTCACCCAAAAATTAAAATTTTGCTGAATATATCCTCACCCTCAGGCCATACAAGATGTAGATGAGTTTGTTTCTTCATCAGATTTGTATAAATGTGTTTCTGCATCAGTGTCTCAGCAATGGATGCTCTGCAGTGAATGGGTGCCGTCAGAATGAGAGTCTGATAAAAACATCACAATAATCCACACCACTCCAGTCCATCAGTTAACATCTGGAGAAGACAAAACAAACAAATTCATCATTAAGATATTTTTAACTTTAAACTGTTGCTTCTGGCTGAAATATGAGTCATAATCCATAATAACGCTTCCTCCAGTGAAAAGTGTTCTGGTCTGAATCAGGAGAGAAATCTGCACCGTTTACAAGCCAAACAGCTCTAAACAAATATGAGGCTGGATTTTGATGTTTGAGGACAACAGATATTTTCACTGGAGGAAATTATTATGAATTATGGACTTATTATTTTGACCAGAACCAATGGTTTGAAGATAAACGTCTTAATGATAGATTAGTTTCAGCTTTTCACTTGACAAGATGTTAACTGATGGACTGGAGTGGTGTGGATTATTGTGATGTTTTTATCAGACTCTCATTCTGACGGCACCCATTCACTGCAGAGCATCCATTGCTGAGACACTGATGCAATGCTATATTTTTAACTTTTTTAATTTTTCAATTCAAACCATTGCTTCTGGCTACTCCATAATCCATAATATCCCTTCCTCCAGTGAAAAGTCCACTTCAAGAATGACAAAAGTAAGACATGATTTACTTGCTTCGGTTCTAATTAGTGGAGAGTTTGCAGAATTATGGGTAATGTAGTTCAGCTGTTGAACTCAATTATTGACAAACATAAGTTATAATACTGCGAGCTGATGGCTTCAACAAAAACACATACCATCGATTAACAACCTCGCAGTAGGTCTGTCTTTAAAGCTTTGTAAGTTATTGTTAAAAATCAATTCACCTTCTACTGTCATTCAAATTGTATCCCGCCTATTTGCCACAGTTATTCTGAAATGCACACAATGTCTTGGAAACTAAACTCTTATACGCACTTCTATACACTTTTCCAAGTATAGGTCATACATCTGTTGGCTGAAGCGTGTAATAGAATAGTCTTTGTGTTATTTACACTATATATTTCTCTCTCTCTCAGATTGTCAGCGTGGGCAAACATGTGAAAGGATACCACTACATCATCGCTAACCTGGTGAGTGCACCAGATCAAGTGCACTAGTGCTTTACTAAGTGATCAAGCACCTGCTGGATGATCATGCACATGTCAAATCATACAGAATATAAACAGAGACTTGGACTTTTTTACTTTGTTTATTAATAAACCACCTAACAACCACCCAGAACACCATAGCAACACCTTAGCAACCCTGTCCATCACACACAACACCCTTTGTGGCAGTGAGTTTTTCAAGCACCAGATACATTTTTAATCTAGTTACAAAAATCTAATTTATTATTAAATCACAATAATTATTATTTAATATTATACAGTAATATAGTTTGTATCTTTTTCGAATTATTTTTTAATCTAAAATGTATTAATTATATATTTAATAGTTAGTTATATATAATTATATATTTAATGTTTATTATTAATTATACAATTTATAATTAATTGAATATAATTTTTAATCCAATGTAATGAATTTTAATTATCTTAATATATTTTGTATGTATTTGTAAGAACCTCTCTTATAAATATTTATTATAGAATTTTAATTCATTTAAAATAATCTATTTAATATAATGTAATACATTTTAATTCATTTAATATAAAACAAATATATATTGTATATTTTAAGTCAAATTCTCCAATTAATGTTTTTACATTTGTTAATTATTTTAACATAATTTAATGAATTGGTTCATTTAAAATATTTTTATATATATTTGTTTGTATTTTTCTCTAATTAATCTGAGTGAATCATCTAGCAAACACCCTAGCAACCACATAGCAACAAACTAAACATCACTCAGATCATCTTAGCAACCATAAATCAATGGCCTGGCAACACTGCGCCTCTCACATCTGTTTTTAATGTATCTGTATTATTTTTTATAATGTACTTAGCAACCACGAAACACCTAGCAACCACATAGCAACAAACTAAAATCACTCAGATTCATCTTAGCAACCATAAATCTATGGCCTGCAACACTGCACCTCTCACATACTTTTTAATGTATCGTATTTATTTTATAATGTACTTAGCAACCACCCGAATACACCCTTAGTCAACCATCATAGCAACAAACTAATTTACATCACTCGAGATCATTTTAGCAACCATAAATCAATGGCTTGGCAACACTGCACCTCTCACATCATGTTTTTAATGTATCTGTATTATTTTTTATAATGTACATTAGCAACCACCCTAGAAACACCCTAGCAACCACATAGCAACAAACTAAACATCACTCAGATCATCTTAGCAACCATAAATCAATGGCCTGGCAACACTGCACCTCTCACATCTGTTTTTAATGTATCTGTATTTTTTTTATAATGTACTTAGCAACCACCCGAAACACCCTAGCAACCACATAGCAACAAACTAAACATCCTCAGATCATCTTAGCAACCATAAATCAATGGCCTGGCAACACTGCACCTCTCACATCTGTTTTTAATGTATCTGTATTTTTTTTATAATGTACTTAGCAACCACCCGAAACACCCTAGCAACCACATAGCAACAAACTAAACATCACTCAGATCATCTTAGCAACCATAAATCAATGGCCTGGCAACACTGCACCTCTCACATCTGTTTTTAATGTATCTGTATTTTTTTTATAATGTACTTAGCAACCACCCGAAACCCCCTAGCAACAGGATGATGAGTTGTGCACCTCTCGAAGCTGTAAAACTCAATCTGGATGATAAATTCATCTGAACTGCTATGTCTGAAGGAGTTTGCAGTCTTGTTCAGTTTTGGGGACTCTGACTATGATGGACTGCTGAAGCGTGTGATTTATCGTTGCTTATTTGGTGCTGGGCCTTCGTAACGTCTTCTGCATTGACATTTGTTAGCGTCAGCATCTGGGATATTAAGAAATCATGTTATAACTCATGAATCGGCAGCCTTCGCTCTGACTCTGATCTGCTCCGTCTTTCTCTCGGCAGGGATTCAAGGACATTTCTCTCGAGAGGTTTATGCACGGCGGGGCAAACGTTACTGGTTTCCAGTTGGTGGATTTCAGCAAACCGATGGTGATCAAACTAATGCAGCGCTGGAACAAACTAGACCAGAGGGAGTATCCAGGATCCGATAGCCCACCCAGGGTAAAGCAAATACATTTACAACATAACTTAAACACCCATAAAGCAGAATAGCAAACACTTGTATTTCTCTGCATTGTTTTAGCACCCAGTTCACTAAAGGAATTAGCTCAAACGTGCTCCGAGATCTGTGCTAAACGCCATTGAATCCATTAGCAGATTAATTCCTTATCTACTCAAACAGCGTGTTTCGAACTCGCCCGGCGAACGGCAGATTGGTTGAAACCTTGCTAATCCTGTCGGACGCATGAGGCAGAATTCCAGACACAGATGTTTAGCCAATCAAACTGTGACAGGACGCATTCTTCGTCAAGCTTTAGCCAATGAGATTCAACGAGCAGCTGCCCAGGCAACATTAGAGTCAATTAAAGCATGACAGACTGCAGCCGGAGCCACGTTTAACCCGTCTGTTGTGTGTAATAAAGTCTAAATACATGTTTTAAGCTCGGTTTTGAAGACTAGGAAACCATTCTAGTTTGCCAAGAGACAGATTAACATTTAGTGGCGTAACTAAAATCGATCAAATAATGTGTTTTTCCTTTATAAAGGGATGCAATGAAAGCAAAACATTAATCATTTATTAAAATACAGATTTTTTTTATATTTCAGCATCAAACTGTATTCAATAATCATGTAATATATATATATATACATTAGTGCTGTCAAACGATTAATCACATCCAATATAAACGTTTTTGTTTGCAATGTACAGGTGCATCTCAATAAATTAAAATGTCTTGGAAAAGTTAATTTATTTCAGTAATTCAACTCAATTTGTAAAACTCGTGTATTAAATAAATTCAATACACACAGACTGAAGTAGTTTAAGTCTTTGGTTTATTTAATTGTGATGATTTTGGCTCACATTTAACAAAAACCCAACAATTCACAAAATGTATTGTTGGCTATTGCTACAAATGTGACTTAAGACTGCTTTTGTGCTCCAGGGTCACGTATATTAAAAAGTATAATAATGAACTCCTGTTTTTCATCCCCAAATTTAAAACCTACTAATATGATTATTAAGATGTTTGTTGTAACATTTTAAGATATTTTTAAGACTAAGATTATTTAATTCAAGTCTTTTTTTTTACCTTAAATTTCATTTGTACACTTTAAGGACCCACAGGGACTTTTCTTTTTATTCACACACACACACACATGCTCCTAAATACATTTTACAGTTCACACACATCTATTCTTAGTCACAAATACAAGTGAACTGCTCGCACAGTAGCACACAAAAAGTATTCCAGTTAACTAGAAAACAAGACAAATATACTCATTAAGACACTTTAGTGCTGCATAAGCTCGCCTCATTGTGCTGTCCTCAGCTCAAAACCTTGCTTTCCCCCTCTGATGATAACATGGAGCTCCTTCTGTACCGCCATTGATTAGCTCTTCCATCCTGCAGCCTTGCTATAAATTAACATCAGACCAATCTTTACGGGTTCATTAGAGCACACTTTACAGGCAAGAGCCCTGACTATCTCCATCTCTTGATTTTCTGCATCTCGCTCGCTGACTCCCCCTTTAATGATTGTTGTTTGTTCATGTCTTTCCCTCAATGTTAATTGGATGTTATTATGCCTCTGCTAGAACCATAAATCTTGATTTCCGCTGATCAAGTTCATTCATAACGACCGGTGTCAGTGCAGACCCAGCCACTGAGACTCGTTCTGTCTTATTGGGACGATTTACTCATGCAAATATAGCCATGCTCTTGTATTTGTTTATGGAAATAACAGATGAAAATCCATTTTGATTGTTGACGCTAGTGGTACCTCATAAAGAGAAAAAAACGATGCACTGTTTTCCCAGCAATCTCTGGATCTTTACTGCTCTGTAGCAACAATCTGTTCTGCTTTACAGCTAAATAGCTTTTCCAGTAACAAGTAGCGGCGGTGCTACAGTGCAGTTTTATGTCACATTCACATTGCATTACGCACGCAGCATTACAAGCGAGCAGGCGGAGGCAATAATCAATGCGCTCACCTAGAATGCCCTCTCTGCTGCATTTACATCTACTTTAGGCACTAGGACGGCTCTGCATTATACTTGATATGTGATTGTAAACAGAAAGCATGGGTAATATAGTGTGAATGAAGTAATATTCCTTTTACCTCCTCAGTACACATCATCATTGACGTACGATGGTGTGCTAGTGATGGCGGAGGCGTTTCGGAATCTGCGCAGACAGAAGATCGACATCTCTCGCAGAGGCAACGCTGGAGACTGTCTGGCCAACCCGGCTGCTCCTTGGAATCAGGGCATCGACATGGAACGAACTCTGAAACAGGTGAGAGCGGGTGGGATTGTGAAAGACAGGTGAGAGTTGATTGGACATTGTGAGAAAGGTGAGAGTGGGAGGGACTCTGTACAACAGGTGGGAGTGGGCGGGACTTTGTAAAACAGGTGCGAATGGGCGGGACTCTGTGTGACAGGTCGAAATGGGCGGGACTCTGTACAACAGGTGCGAATGGGCGGGACTTTGTACAACATGTGCGAATGGGTGGGACTCTGTATGACAAGTGTGAATGGGCGGGACTCTGTGTGATAAGTGGGAATGGGTGGGACTTTGTATGACAGGTCGAAATGGGCGGGACTCTGTACAACATGTGCGAATGGGCGGGACTCTGTATGTCAGGTGGGAATGGGGGGGACTTTGTATGACAGGTCAGAATGGGCGGGACTCTGTACAACAGGTGTGAATGGGCGGGACTCTGTACAACAGGTGCGAATGGGCGGGATGCTGAAATGACAAGTGGGAATGGGCGGGACTCTGTATGTCAGGTGGGAATGGGTGGGACTTTGTATGACAGGTCGAAATGGGTGGGACTGTACAACAGGTGCAAATGGGCGGGACTCTGAAATGACAAGTGGGAATGGGCGGGACTCTGTACAACAGGTGTGAATGGGCGGGACTCTGAAATGACAAGTGGGAATGGGCGGGACTTTGTATGACAGGTGTGAATGGGCGGGACTCTGTATGACAGGTGGGAATGGGCGGGACTCTGTATGTCAGGTGGGAATGGGCGGGACTCTGTATGTCAGGTGGGAATGGGCGGGACTCTGTATGACAGGTGGGAATGGGCGGGACTCTGTATGACAGGTGGGAATGGGCGGGACTCTGTATGATCAGGTGGGAATGGGCGGGACTCTGTATGTCAGGTGGGAATGGGTGGGACTCCATATGACAGGTAAGACTGGGCAGGAAGCTGTCTATAAGCTCAGAGTGGGAGTATAAAGGTCCTTGCACACAGAGTACGAACATTCTGTATGCAGTTTTTCATATTTGTCATCCTAAAAATTCATCGCACACTGAGTCCGATGCACATATAATTAATCCGTTGCGAAAAGTTCGCAAAAAAACCCTAAATGGAGTCTTCAAGCAGTGATGATTTTGTTGTCCTCTCTCTTCTTAAAAAGAGAAAAAGAAATGAAATATTGGGTCCATCCAATCCTGAAATAGAGAGGAAGAAGAGTTCCTCCTCTTTATTAAGGAGCAGAGGGATTATCACGGGCGATTCAAAGTTTACTTCAGGATGTCAGTGGCTCAGTTTGATGCTTTGCTAGCGATACTAGAGCCACTTATTAAAAAGAAGACCACCGATTCCCGTGAACTCAGTGTGCAAGGACCTATACAGTGCTTTGAGCTGCGAGACGAAGTGAATCAACTTCACAATCGCCATTCTGGATTTTGGAGACTCGGTGAGCAAGGACCTTAAAACGGACAAGACTGGGTGGGATGGAAAAAGGCGAGGGTGGGATTCTATGACAGGTGGGAGTGGGCTGGACTCTGTACGGCAGGTGGGAGAGGGTGGGACAGGTAAGAATAGGTGGGTCTAAGACAGACAAGTTTGGGTGGGATGCTGTCTGAAAAATGAGAGGGGGTGAGACGCTGTGACAGTTGGGATTGGGTGGGACTCTGTACGATGGGTTAGAGAGGCTGGAGCACTACTTAAAAGGTGAGTGTGGGCAAAATTGAAAGACAGGTGAGACTAGCGGGAGGCTCTTTGACAGGTACGTTTGGGCAGGGCTCTGTATGACAAGCGGGAGTGGGCAGGACTGTCAGAAAAGGTGAGAGTGGGTGGGATGCGGGATTCTGTCTGACAGGTAAGAGTGGACAGGACTCTGTACGGCAGGTGGGAGTAGATTCGATTCTGTCTGACAGGTAAGAGTGGCAGGGCTCTGTACGGCAGGTGGGAGTAGATTCGATTCTGTCTGACAGGTAAGAGTGGACAGGACTCTGTACGGCAGGTGGGAGTAGATTCGATTCTGTCTGACAGGTAAGAATTGGCAGGGCTCTGTACTGAATGTGGAGTGGGCGGAACACTGTCTGAAAGGTAAGAGTAAGCGGGACTCTGTACGACCGATGGGAGTGGGTGGGACTAAATGGGGCTTTGCAATACAAGATGCAAAGAATACTTGCTATCAAATTTGACATGCTTTAACTTATCTAAAAGGTTTAATCCACTTAGCAAAATAAATTGTGGCTATAAATGAGAACTTCGGTCCGCGTTTACCAAAAGTGATGTGTGTTCTGTCTTACTAATACTTCCTTGTGTATGTGTGTGTAAAGGTGAGAATCCAGGGTCTCACTGGGAATATCCAGTTTGATCATTATGGACGCAGAGTCAACTACACCATGGACGTCTTTGAGCTAAAGAGTAACGGCCCCCGCAAGGTCAGAGACACAACACACTTTCATGCATTCAGACACACACAAGCATCCATTTATACAGAGACGCACCGTAATTTTACCCAGATGCCCACACACACACACACAGGATTGATCACCCCATCGTCTATCATCTGCAGATCGGTTACTGGAACGACCTGGATAAATTGGTTCTGGTCCAGAATGAGCTCTCCATGGGAAATGACTCCGCTATGGAGAACAGAACGGTTATCGTCACAACTATAATGGTAATGTACACGCAACCACCCACATCTGCTGACTTACACATGTAGCGCCATCTAGAGTGAGCAGGACACATTACACCAGTTAGACATACTAGAATAAAACTCTCTTGCATTGCTCTGGACTGTATTGGTGAGAGAAACGAGGAAAGAAAGCGAGCCAGTGAAAGAGAGAGAGAGCTGACTGTGCATTAGTCCATCTATCATGTTAATGTCATCAGTTTAGCCATAGATAAAAGAACAGAGGGGTTATATATATATGCGTTTGAATAATACACCAATACACCACAGTAACCATTGTTTCCAACAAATCACCATAGTTCTAGCAGTCATTGTTAAGGCGCTGTCCCACTAGCTGACTCAGTTTGATTCTGGTCAGGGGTGTCAAACCTACTGACTGTTTTTGCCGAAAAGTCTGAGGTCTCAGCGATTAATAATGGATGAGATGACAGACTAAAAGACATTTCCATCCCATTCTGTCACGAACTGCTGAAATAAGAAGAGCACCATGCAAGCAATTATAATAGGCTGAATTTGATTATACGAATGTACAGATACGCTGTATGACTTTACATTCGCTGTCAGTTCTTCAGCATGAGAACATTTACTTTTATATTAATGGATTTGGTAGGTGCTTCAATCCAAAGTATATTACACTGCATTCATGCATTCCTTGGCAATGCAACCCATGACCTTGGCATCATGCTCTGCTATTTACGCTACATGAATGCCATATCGCTCACAGAAGAAGCTCAATGGTCACTGCTCAAAGACCGCCCACTTACTGGCTCAGGCTTTCAAACTTGCTAAAAGTTGTAGTTAAGTCAGGTGCATTAACACAAGAGTTGAGTCACTATCTGAATGGAAAAATCCATTTTGCAGGACATCAGCATTAAAGCCCTAAAAACTCAGAACCTTTTAGCAATTAAAATTAGACAAGCTCAAAGGGTTCATATTTTAGAAAATATACATCTGAAAATCTAATTTATCAGTCACCGTTTCGAATATTTTATATATAAAAAAATAAATAAATTGAAATAGCAACAATAATTCTAAAAAGAACGTTATGGAAACCTGTTTCTAACAGAATAGAAAAATGAAAAATGTCATTTTGACTTTTTATCTCACATTATTAGCATTTTCTCACAATTCTGTGATTATATTACACTATTCTACATTTATATCTCGTAGTTCTGCGTTTACTGTATATCTCACAATTCTGCATTTTATTATTTATCTCACAAATCTGCGTTTATATCTCACAATTATGTTTATTTCTCACAACCGCATTTATTTCTCACAATTATGCATTTACTGTATATTTAGCAATTCTGTGTTTATATATCAAAGTTTTGTGTTTCCAGTCTATCTTGCAATTCTGTTTTCTGAATATATCTCAATATTCTTAGTTTATCTCTCGAGATTCTGCATTTATATCGCGTAAATCCATGTTTATATCACAATTTGAAATGTATACCTCGCAGTATGTTTACTACATATCTTGCAGTTCTGCATTTATATCTCACAATTCTGAGTTATATCTCTGACTGTGTGATATTTATCCTGTGATGGAAATAATCTTATATAGAACATAATAAGGTATCAAATTAATGTTTTCATTTTCATTTTGAGCTGAATGTTATGTCTGAGAAGTGCTATAAAATAGCACGTTTTATTATTACATAGATATTCACAGCCTGTCCTTCAAACAATATTTAACGTTTTTTAAATTGCTTTCCATTTTGTAACTGCTGCCCCAGTTTTACTGTAGTAACAATGGTATTTCAGTGGAAACTATGGTCAGTGTGGTCAGTTCTGTAACGGTTTAAACAGGGAAAAGAGCGATAGAAGATTATACCTTAGCAGGCTCCTCCTCTCTCTCTCTCTCTCTCTCTTCTTTTCTGCGTGCGCTTTTGAAGGCGATGGAGAATTTTACCTCTTCAGGATCGTCGTCGTTTCCATCACTGCTAAAGAATCCTCTGTTCAGACACTGAGCAGAGAGAAGAGGACGAGAGCGCCGTGAGACACCAGAGAGAGTAATGATTCAGCCGGGACTGCAGCGTTAAACATTCAGCGCAGCTCCGTGGGGATTTACATTTGTCTTCTTGTGATTGCTTGCCCTTGCTTTATGAATGACATAGTTGGCATTTAAAGGCATCATGACCTGACTATCGTAACAGATGTCCCCGCTCTCATTGTGCACGAAACTTAAGAGCATGTTAATCGAAAAAAATGTGTTTTTATCAACTTTCTCTGCCGACACAACCACTGTTTTGCTAATATAACAAGGTCACATGGGCATTTATACAGACCGATAATATCAATGATAAAACCCTGATTATATAAGTTCAAACCCAACCGTTCATTTCCCACATAATATTCAGTTTTACTCACAAATCACAAATGATGTTATTAGTCATCGAGATCTGATGAAATATATATATATATTTGTTTTTTTATTTGATAATATATATATATATATATATGTATATTTCAAATTGGTAACATGTTAAACAAATATAAAAAAACATACTTAAAAAAAAAATTAATAACATGTTGCAAGAAAAAATAAATCCTGATGAATAAGATCAAGTCCTGTAATTTATTATTTTCCAAATACCATTGAGAAATATTTTAAATTACAGCATAATATATATAAAATCAGTAACATGTTAAAAACACAAGTAAAAAACTAAAGTATACTTTTTTAATGAAAGTTGCCACTTTAGTGCATGTTATTGTAGATATGTTTTTTTTAATTGAA
>CM049817.1:54695910-54698410 GCA_027422435.1 Schizopygopsis pylzovi | reverse complement strand
TAACATTTATTAAATTTACTCAAAACACTTTCAGCTAAATTATTTAATTATTTACTTGTACATATATAATTTCACAAAATAAATCAAATGCACTTTTTGTTCAGAAAATAGATTTATAATTTATTTTGAAATAAGTGATTAATGTATACACTTACTAGTACATATATAAATAATAATTTATTAAAAATTAAATTACAAGCAAACTTTCTGTTCAAAATATTATTTGATATATTGAATTGCAAATATATAAATCATTTATTTGAAAATAAATTGAAAGTGTATTTACTCTAAACAAACAATTTTGTTCAGTAAATAATATTTATATAATTAACATAATAAAATGTGTTATAAGTTTCAAAATATAGTTAGTTTAAAATGTCATATTATTTGATTGATTTACATTGTACAATATATAATTTTCACTAAAATAAATTAAATGAATATTACTTTAAATAAATATATTTTGTTATGTTGAAATACTTGTTGTTGTATAATTACTAGTAGATGTACAAATGAATAATGTGTATAGTTAAATACAAGATTCGTGTTAAAATGTTCATTTGATTGTAGTGTGCATTTGTCTTATGGTATAATTTATATTTTGATAAATTGATAAGTGTATTTATGAAAAAAAATTTTGTATTTCAGTATTTTGTTGTGTGTGTGTTGCGTGTGTGTGTGTGCTGTGTATGTGTGTGTGTGTGTGTGTGTGTGTGGTGTTGTGTGATGTGTGTGTGTGTGGTGTGCTGCGCGTTGTGTGTGTCTGTGTGTGTGTGTGTTGTGTGTGTGTGTGTAGTGATGTGTGTGTGGTGTGTGTGTGTGTGTGTGTGTGTGTGTGTGTGTGTGTGTGTGTGTGGTGTGTGCGTGTGTGTGTGTGTGCGTGTGTGTGGCGTGTGTGCGTGTATGTGTGTGTGTGCGTGCGTGTGTGTGTGGCGTGTGTGTGCTAATACAAATATAAATAATTTAATTACATAACAATTAATTAAAAAAATATATAAGTAATTAAATACTTTTTGTTCTATAAACATAGTTTGTTTGAAAATAAATTACAAGTATATTTACTGAATGAAAAGTATATTTATTCTAAACATATGTTGTCCATGTAAGGGACGAAAATGAATTATTTCAGGTTTAAATAATTTAAATAATTTATTTAAAATTAAATGACATGCAAACTTTCTGTTAAAAATATGATTTGATATATTTAATTGCAAATATATAAATCATTTATTTGAAAATAAATTAAAGTGTATTTACTCGAAACAAACAATTTTATTCAGTAAATACAGTAAATATATTTGTATTTTTTAAACTAAATAAATGAGTAAATATATATAAAGTAATAATTTATTTTAAAAGTATACATCTTTGCGTTTATTTACACACAATAATTGAGGAGAAGAAATGCTTTTCTATAGTAAACCGACAGCACAACACACATCAAGTCTTGTACACAATAACTTGTAATATTCGTATAACATCGATATCGTATAATATCCTTCATATGCAGATGAATGTGTTTTCATATCCGTGTATAACGACTCCAGGCTCCAGAATGAAGTGCTAAACTCTGTGTGGGGAGATTTCATTCAGCTCTCGATTAATAAACAATATCTAATCATTGACTGTTAAATGAATGTACTTTGATATTCACACTGTCTAATTCTATTATGTTGTTGTCTCTCTGTGTTTAATGCTTAGAATGGTTTCTCTTGTCAGAAATGATCTTGTGGTTTTATTTTCACTATATGAACTGGTTTAGTGTAATTTGCTCTCATTAAATCATCAGATTGTTGATTATAGTGACGTGATATTTGCCTCTATGGTTTCAATGTGAAATGTTTTGGATTCTGTCATATAGTCTTACACGTGTGGAAATGATTCAAATAAATGTGTTTGATTTATAATTATAATCTTGTCAGTCAAACTTTTATTGGCAGCGTTTCTAATGAGCATCACAAATACATATTAAACTCATTTATGCCCATAAAAGAGTGCATTGTTTGTATCCTCATAGTGTACTACATATTTATGAATGCATTCAGCTCATGTATATAGTCCTGTGAACTCATGCTAGTATTAATGAAGTTACTATTAACTTTAGAAAACTATCTATACTGGTGCTTTTAAGAACCCAGAAACCAAAATGCTGATCTGAAGAACCTTTTTAAGCTCTCCAAAGAACATATAAAGCAAAAATGATTCTTGAAAAGAAGTCTTCCAGATAACTTTTGTTTTGGAAAGTGTAATTAATGATACAGTTTAATTTTGAGGTCAGCTTGACCATCCCTGCCCACCTCTGTCTCTCTCTCTCTCTGTGTGTGTGTGTGTGTGTGTGTGTGTGTGTGTGTGTGTGTGCATGTGTGTGTGTCTGTCTGTGTGTCTGTCTGTGTGTGTCTGTCTGCGTCTGTGTCTCTGTCTCGGTGTGTGTGTCCGTGTGTCCGTGTGTGTGTGTCTGTGCGTCTGTGTGTGTGTGTCTGCGTCTGTGTCTCTGTCTCGG
>CM049817.1:54580910-54688410 GCA_027422435.1 Schizopygopsis pylzovi | reverse complement strand
TTACACCCCCCTTTCACAATCTGCTAAATGCTAATCAAAATGAGAGGGATCATACAACATGCATGCTATTGTTTATTTAGTGCTGACCTGAAGATCTTTACATATAGTCCACAAGAGAAAATAACAGTTGAATTGATCAAAATGACCCCGTTCAAAAGTTTACATCCCCTTGATTCTTAATACGGTGTTACCTGAATGATCCACAGCTGTGTTTTTTGTTTAGTGATAGTTGTTCATGAGTCCCTTGTTTGTCCTGAACAGTTAAACTGTTTGCTGTTCTTCAGAAAAATCCTTCAGCTCACACTAATTCTTTGGTTTTCCAGCATTTCTTGTGTATTTGAACCCTTTCTAACAATGACTGTATGATTTTGAGATGCATCTTTTCACACCGAGGACAA
The DNA here is from genome assembly GCA_027422435.1 of Schizopygopsis pylzovi. Taxonomy (NCBI): domain Eukaryota; kingdom Metazoa; phylum Chordata; class Actinopteri; order Cypriniformes; family Cyprinidae; genus Schizopygopsis; species Schizopygopsis pylzovi. The sequence continues at coordinate 54,688,012 of CM049817.1, read as the reverse complement.
CTGAGGGACTCATTACAACGATTACAGAAGATTCAAACACTCACCGATGCTCCAGAAGGAGAAACCATGCATTAAGAGCCGGGCGTGAAAACTTTTGAACAGAATGGAGATGTGTACATTTGTCTTTTTTTGCCTAAATATCATATTTTTTCATTTAGTACTGTCCCTCTGAGGCCACAGAAGATAGTCACATGTTTCCTAGAAGACAAAATAAGTTATTTACCCTGATCTTCAAAGTCAAAGTGTTCACCCTGAAAACTTCTATTATTATATTCTATTCTATTCTGATTTTCTCAAAGGCTGCAGTGTAATTACATAAACGCATGTGGCGCATGAAGCGTGGCACTGTGTTCGTTTACATGTGAACATTACGCCGGTGTTTTCGGTGTCTCGGTCTGCAGTAAATGTTTCTTTGTAAATGTCATTTTGCAGTAAATGTAGTTTTAGTTGCTTTATAACATGCACTTTAACATGTAACGTGTGCCAAACATCTTCACAAACGTATAAACCTGCTGCTGTCAAAAAGAGAAGCTTGGTTTTCCGTCAAAATAAAAGCTTGATGTTTATTAGTATTATAGAATTGTAATTTTAGTTGTACTGTGAAACCAAATGATTATAGTTGCTGTTATTGTTATATTTTATCTGAAATAATAGATGCTTTTTAAGTTTAAAGAGAAGCAAAATTAAAAAAATATTAATATTTTTATTTAGTAATATAATAATAATAATATAAACAACAACAACAGCAAATAATAATAATAGTAATAACAATAACAATAATTATTATTATAAAATGCAACATTCCAACAATCTTTCCAAATGTATAATAATAATAACTTGGTAACTGCAACTTAATTGTGAGATATATATAAAAAAAAAAAACTTTACATCTCACAATTGTTTTATTTATTTCCAGCGCAGAATTAAAAATTAAAACGATAATTGTCATTTTTTAATCTCACAATTCTGACTTTCTCGCAATTACGAGATTGACAATTCAAACTTTCTTCTCAGAATAGCATATTTAGCATATTTTGGCAGATATCATATTCGCAGAATTGTGAGATGTAAATTCAGAATTGCATGAAAAAAGTTGTGAGATAATTTTATTTTAGTAAATGTAGTAAATTTGTATTGTTATTTTTTATCCTGTCGTGAAAATATCCTTCCGTAAATATTTTTCAACTAAAAAAAATACTTTTAATTTAATAATTGAAACCGCTTTCTTCAAGACAAACATTAAACTTTCATCCCTGCAGCTGCATGGCAGAAAATCACACTTTATTTGTAGAATATTTATGAGAATATAGCATTTTATTATTGATAGACGGAGAATGCGGCACGATGAAAAATTGATGTTCGGGGTCCGGGGAAAGGCGACGCCTCTAAACTGCACAAAATGACCAGAGTCTGTCCCAAAAAACAAACAGAACGAGAATGTGATCTGCTGTGACAAAGCTTTCGCACCCTTTCTTATGAAACATTCACGCTGCCATATCATGCTCGCTGTGTGTTAAACCTGTGTCTGAGAGCATGCAGAATTACCCTTACTAAATGACATGGTTCCTGCCAAACGCCGGGCGGCACACAGATACCCGCCGGACGCTGAGGGTGTTTCTGAGAGGTTAATGTGTCAGAGGCATTTCAGAAACTGTGGCACTGACATTAACATCAGCCTGGTCAGCAGCTCTGTGCATTAAAGTACATTACTGATCTCCACACACACACACGCGCACGCACGCACGCACGCACGCACGCACACACACACATCTAGTCTAACGCTCTCATACATTACTGATCTCCACACACACACGCACGCACGCACGCACGCACGCACACACACGCGCACACATGCACACACACACACCACACACACACACACACACACACACGCACACACACACCAAGTCCAGCGCTCTCATACATTACACACTAAATATCCAGAGAGACTGAGCTATTTTTTTAAAGAATGTACTTCACTTTCTATTATTTAAATGAACTAATACTGTGGCTCTATTACAGTTAAAGGCAACTTGAAATCAGTGTTGACCACATTTACCTTCAACTTTATAACAAGAAAAAAAGACACATACACGTATATACTGTATATACATGCACGCACGCGCGCACACACACACACATACACATGCACGCACGCACACGCACGCACACACACACACACATACACACACACACACACACACACACGAAATTAACTTAAACTAAAAATTATTTACAAAATTGTAACATTTTCTCTCAAGTACATTTCTTCTTTTCAACATTTATTTTAATTTAACTTAAACTAAAATCACTCAACTAACATAAAAAATTAAATGTAATTAAAAAAAATCAGAAGTTTCTGTTTCACTGTGAAAAGCATCACATTACAGAAGACTAAAGCTTTTCAAATGCAGATGTATCATGTTGTCTAATCACACAACACACACACACACACACACACACACACACACACACACACGCACACACACATGTTGGTTTTTATGGTTTACGGGGACTCTCCATAGGTGTAATGTTTTTTATACTGTACAAGCTGTATGTGCTATTGCCCTACACCTACCCTACACCTAAACTTAGCCCTCACAGGAGACGGTGCATTTCTATTTTCCCTCAAAAAAACTCACTCTGTATGATTTATAAGCATTTTGAATTATGGGGACACTGAAAATGTCCTCATAAATCACCTTCTCCTTGTAATACCTATGTCATACCCATGTCATTATACAAATTTGTGTCCTCATAAACCACATAAACATGCCCCCACACACACACACACACACACACACACACACACGCTCACACACACACGCTCACACACACACGCTCACACACACACGCTCACGCTCACACACACATATCCAGACACACACACACGCGCACACGTGCGCACACACACACACACACACACACACACACACCCAGACACACACACACACGCACGCACACACACGTTTTGTAAGTGTAATTTTGCACAGATGTCCACTGTACAATCAAGGGAATGTGTCTTTGTGTACACAGCAGCTGCAGCTAATTGATTCTCCATTATCAAGTCTCACACGCGGCGAGTGAACATGCAAAGATGCAGGACTATTAGTCCTTCAATCCCGCTCGGGTTTCTGCCCTCGTCTCACTCACTCTCTCACTCACCTCTCTCTCTCTCTCTCTGTTCTCTCTGTCTCTCTCCTCCTCTCTCTCTCTCTCTCTGTCTCTTATCTCTCTCTCTCTCTCTCTCTCTCTGTTCTGCTATCTCTCTCTCTCTCTCTCTCTCTCTCTCTCTCTCTCTCTCTCTCTCTCTCTCTCTCTCTCTCTCTCTCTCTCTCTCTCTCTCTCTCTCTCTCTCTCTCTCTCTCTCTCTCTCTCTCTCTCTCTCTCTCTCTCTCTCTCTCTCTCTCTGCAGGTTGAATTATGCTGTCAGTCAGGCAGACAGAGAGAGAATTGAACTCTATTCTTGAACAAATGAAAAGATTTTGCCTCAGAAACAGGTCATACGTGAAGCCTGCAGACTGTCTAATGCATTATAGAGAAAGACTTATTCATTATAAATAGCAAACAATGTGTTTTTAAATAGTTGGTGATGATAATGAATGCAAAGTGGCCGATATAATGGCATTTAATAATGACTAATGAAATAGTCCTAGAAAGCATATTTTACCATTTTTAACTCAAAATTCACTAAAACACTGAAAACAGAAAATGTATTTATTTTTTACTGACAAGACTGACTGGAAAATAAACAGAAAATATTAAATATAAAAATATAAAATATTATTTAAAAAAAAAGAAATTATTTCAGGTAGTTACCAAGGCATTTTCATTTAATTTAACTTGATGTACGAATACAACTAAAAGTAAACTCAAATTAAAAGTAAAATAAAAATTGTATTTAAAAAACTATGTAGACATAAAAAAATATAAAACAATTACAAAAACATACAACAAAATGTCTAAAACCTGAACTAGGAGGAACATACATAGACAAAAATAAATAAATAAATGAAACACTGTGTGTGTGTGTGTGTGTGTTGTAAAAGCATAAAAAAATTATTTTACACGTAACAATAAAAACAAGTGTTTATTCTGCTGAAGATGAGGTAGATTTTGGGATATTGGAAACTTATTTTTTCAGTTGTCTGGTTTTGTTAAAAACAAATTGTAAATATTTGTCTATTAAATTGTTATTCATTTGAATTATATAATGTATAAAAACACCCAATAATGTGCATTTAGTGCATTATGTGAACATGAATATTTAAGAATACTAGTTCTGGATGCTGATTGGCTAATGCAGTGTTCTAGTCAATTTAATACACAATATATTAACTATTATACTGCATTAAATTGAAAAGGATATAATATCTCCACTGTGCATTATGATGCAATGTGAATCTCTTTATAATGCAGCACACATACAAGCGTATGGTGTGATGATGTCAGAGCGCGTGTTGTTTCTGTGCTGCTGCAGAGCTTCAGGACACGGCGTGTGATTCATGCGGCACACACAGAGATCTTTTCCTCTTAAAGGATTATTGCTCTTAATCCTGTGATGTGCACATTTATAATAGACTCCCTGTATTATGTCTGTGCACGTCTGATTATATGTCGTGCTGTGCCTGATGACTTGTGTGTGTGTGTTTACTCAAATATTTAATAGCTTTTCAAGTACACTTCTATTTTTTTAGTTTGTATAAACATGCAAACTTGAACAAGTCAATTATGAGTTTGTTTCTTCATCAGATTTGGAGGAATGTAGCATTGCATCACTCGCTCACCAATGGATGCTCTGCAGTGAATGGGTGCCGTCAGAGTCCAAACAGCTGATAAAAACAGTCCAGTCCATCAGTTAACATCTGGAGAAAACAAAAGCTGAAACAAATTCAACATTTAGACGTTTTTTACTTGAACGGTCACTAAAATAAGAGTCCATAATAACACTTTCTCCAGTGAAAAAGTGGTCTGGTGTGAATCAGGAGAGAAATCTGCACAGACCAAGTACTGTTTAAAAGCCAAAACAGTCCAAAACAGCTCTAAACAAATATGTAGCTGGATTTTGATGAGAGACAACAGGAAAGGAAGCATTATTATGACTCATTTAATGCAAGAAGAAACAACAATTTGAAGTTAAACACATCTTGACGGGCTTTGTATCTTACAAACACACAGCTTTTGTCTTTTCTAGATCTTAATTGATTGGTGTGGTGTGGATTACTTGTGGATTATTGTGATGTTTGTTATCAGCTGTTTGGACTCTCATTCTGACGGCACCCATTCACTGCAGAGCATTCATTGCTGAGACACTGATGCAATGCTACATTTCTCCAAATCTGATGAAGAAACCTGCGGATGAGCACATTTTTGGGTGAATCACCTCTCAAGATGCATCACACACACACACACACACACACACACACACACACACACACACACACACACACACACACACACACACACACACACACACACACACACACACACACACACACACACACACACACACACACACACACACACACACACACACACACACACACACACACACACACACACACACACACACACACACACACACACACACACACACACCTCTCTCCTGCTTCCTAGTGTCTCTATTGTTCCTTTCATATTCTTTAGTTCCCAGTCTCCTCCACTGTTATCAAACTCAGCTTCTCTGTCTTTCATACAGTAGCTCTCTGTTACAACACTTCAGTCTTTCATTCTCTGTCTGTCTCAGCAGGACTGATTTTAGAGTAGTGTATCCTGCGCTGATGCTGAATCCACAGCGGCACTACAAAAGAAATCGTATTTTACCCGAGTTATGAATCTGAGATGTCGGTCTGAATTGAATGTGATGAGATGAAAAGACTGGTTGCATGCTATAAAGAAACTGTTTCACAAACAAGTGACTCATATGAGCGGGTTCTTTTAATGAATCAGTGGCAAAAACTCGGGTTTGAATCGATCTAATAGTACAGCAAGGTCGTGTGTTTGATATCCAGGCAATGAATAACCTATCAAATGTATTTTCAACATATATTTCAAGCTGCTTTGGATAAAAGCGCATCTGTAATAAATCACTGAAAACAGAAAATGTTTATTTTCTGCTGACAAGATTGACAGACAAATATGAGAGACAAACATTACTTGCTTTTTGTTACAAAATAATATCATATTTGCCTATTCACAGGTACACTTTTAAATAATATTATGCATTTAAACACACAATCAACACAATTTCAATTCATAATACTCTTCATCAATGCAAACAAGCATGTTTCAATATTGTAGTATTTTCTTAAACTAATCGTTTTTAGGTGCTGATTGGACAATACAGCATTTTAGCCACATTAAATACACAATATCATAACTATATCTACATGATATAATAAATTGTAATGTACATTATAATGCTATGTGAATATAATGTGTATCACAAATGTGTAAATGTAAAATATTTATATAAAAGTCAGCACTATTTTTCTGGTGCAACAAACAACACATACCAAAATATGGTCAATTTTGTGGACATTTCATTTAAAAGTAACATGGCAGGAATAATTCCTCAAATGACGAGACGAGCATTTTAATAGGCCAGGGCATATATCCAAACAGTGTAGAATCAAAAAATATTACAGAGCTTTAACATAAACTACTTGTCACAAAAGGCGAGGAGTTCATCAAACACAATATCCTTTATTGTATCAGGAAAAGTTAGATCAATTAGGGAAACACGGCTGGGGACAAATAAACTCATAATGAACCCACAGACGGAGACTAATGAACTCATAACAAAGACAGGAACAGGAAGGACCAAATAAGGGCATGGAAACATTGGGAGCTTGTGGAATCACAAGACATGGGGACACAAGTCTCACAATTACTCCCCCCCTCCCGAAAGGTGTATCCCGCGTCCTGCAACATCCAACAGGGGGGCTCTGGAAGCGCGGACGACATATTTTTGTCAGTCATACATAAATAAAATGGTTAAGAAACAGGTCACAATTTCTGCTCTCAAAAAATCATGACAGTGTATTATTAACTGCATCTATTTGGTTTGATTTAAATAATCATTTTTCCCATTTATGCATTTATTTAAATTGCTTAGAATCAGCATAAATATGGTAATTAAAAGGTTAAAATGTGGAACAAGCAAAATTCAAGTCGTTAAAATGTATGAGATTGAAGCATTAGTTATGATAAATACATAAAGCTGGTTATTGTGTATTTAAAACAGATTCAGTATATTAACACTATTACAGAAATCGGCCCTCATTTATGTACGACTTACAAATATGCATCACATTAAGTTTATTAGTTTATGTTAAAATGCAATTCAAAAATAATAATCTTGATTCTAGGCCTAAATATTTTTTGAGTGCCATCGCACTAATGAACTGAACATGATGGGAAAACGCGTCCCAATTAAGCTGTCCAACACAGATTTACTGGCAGCCTTTCCACCATCACCTGATTTGCATAAATTCCTTCAGTGAACCAGATGCTAAACCAACGCATGCAGCGACAACACACAACGCCATCAGTGGATTCCCGCCTAAATGTGATGCAAGCGATAGAGCGCTGCTTTATGACCTCTGATGGCACGCGCATAACCACAATCACACACAGGCATCAAAAGGACGTCTTATCACCTCATCCACCATACAAACAGAGAGATTTGTTCTTTCCAGCCCTCTCATCAGTACAGATATTCTCTGAGGACATGACTCTTTAGATAGGGTCATCTCGCTCTTGCTCTGCTCCTTCCCCTTCTCTCTGTCTCTCGGTCTCTGCAGTGCTGAAACTGTCTCCATTTAAAATGAATTCCTGCCAGTGCAGTGACAGTACAAACTGCACACGCACCACGCATGCATGCACATGTGCCTTAAATACACCTACTGAGCTGGACTGTAAACTGACATCATGACTAGACAGCTGCGGTGTTAAAGATTCAAGAAAATGATCTAAAAAGCAGTAGAAAGTCAAAGCATCAGATATTTAAAAAAGCAGACATTATGACATCAGGATTCTAAAGGCCATTTTAAATGAATGAATGACAAAAGCTCCACCTCCGGGGTCTTCTGATTGATTGGAACTTGCTCTAGCTATGTTTCCATCCACCTATTTTTATGCGCATTTTAAGATATCGCATAAAAAAACACTGGATAGAAACACCAAGATTTGCATAAATTCTAAAAATGAGCATAACATTTTTTTTTCTTATCCGGTAAGAAAACATGCGCATAAACTACGATGGAAACACTTTTACCGAATAAATAAAGACATGTGACTTTGCGATGGGACACCATAAAGCTGGACCAACCAATGGACCGATTTCATCGCACAGCATCTGAAATGCTAGTTTTGTCATTCTAATATGCTTGAGCAAAGTCTCGTCAAAGTGCTTTGTTATAATTAACTCCAAGAACTGCGTTCCCAAACAACAGACTCCGAAAATAAGATAACATGACCGCGTTTCGTCTGCGCACTCTGAAGCTCGTAATTTATTGTATAGGCCTAGCACAAATTATTATATACAGTGCCTTCTCCTACTGCAGTAAAGTTAGTTTTTCTTCATGATATTTAGCGCACGTTAATCAGGAAATTGACGATTTTGTTCTCTTCGACTTCCTGGATGGAAATGGTGCTTTATTTTGCTAATTTTTTATACGATTTTCCAAATTTTGCACATAAGCTTAATTCATAACTTTGAATGGAAACATAACTATTGACGAGCGGCGCTGCATTTAAAATGTGTAATTCTTTGAACTTGATACAGCTTCTTAAAAACGTGGCGCTCGTGTGCGAGTCCATACATGTCCGTGTAGCGCGTGTTTACACAGAAAACAAACAAAGTACGACATTGGAATAGAAAAAGGTGTTCTGTGTGAACGACTCCTAACAGTGCAATGGCACAGCGAGAACGCCAACTATAAAGGTCTGGTCATATTTACGGCCAATTTTCATGTTCAAAATCCTGTAGTTTCAAGATATTTAGTCTAGGTAGAGCCATGTTTAATTTTTGGCAGAAATGAAAAGAGGGATAGACATACAATGCGTTCAATAACTTGTAGTGCTGTTTAATAACAAACCACGAGAGGAAACGCTTACCTGTTAGACGCATGCGCAGACGCGTTGGTGTTACTGGTGATAAAATGAACATCCGGAGATTTTTCACTCGACAGGTTCGGTGTGCGTCGGTAGAATCGTCAGTCCACTGATGGAAACGACTGTTGACCCTCTGGGAAATATTATAAAGAGGAGTTTTACCTAAGCATGATTGTAACCAATCTGGACCAGACTAGACGTTTTTGTATATTGGCATATATATATATATATATATTGCCAAAATACAAAAACATATTTTTGACTCATAATATTTAAACATTTATGAACTTCACTCTCACACCTGTAACTCACTCTGTCTGAACACTGCAGCTTCAGCCCCCCCCCCCAATCCATCCGGTGGGCCGCTATAATAGGATAATCGCACAATGAATATTAAATTATGATTGGCCCAGTTCCACACAACTCGAACAGAATCTTAAACTTGATTGGTTACAAAGTAAGCGCTCTTTATGAGCGAGAATCAGTGCAGTTCAGTTACATTGCAGGCTCATATTTTCTGTAAAGCATCTAATGTATTGTGGAAAAAGCAGAGCTTAATAAAAGAGAAAAATTAACTTCACTAATAAATAATAGCCTGTACATAATGTGTATAAAAATATCATATCATCTTTATTTGAATTCCTTCATGGTTCATTTCCAAACAAAACATTCTCATAAATAATAAATTAATCATATAATGAAATGTATAATTGGGGTTAATTTATCTATGGTCTCATTTTCTATTCTAATTTAATCAGATCCTTTTTCAAGTGTCTAAGATGATCGATGTGAGACAAAATCGCTCCTCATAGTGGAGTGACAGTAAATGAGTCTGACTTTGTTAAATGGACCAAGAACCGAATAAACAGACGGACCAACAGCCGAGTTTGGCCTGAAACTCAATTGGGCAGTTCTATAGACATTTTAACAGAGTTTATTACCATCACGGCTTCTGTGAAGTCACCGTTCCGTTGCCATATAAAATGCATTTTGCCTGATATTGTAAGGTAATTACATTTTACAATGGTTTTTGAATGAATCTGCGTGTTCTTACATTTGTATTGATGAACTCAGGTCCGTGAAGCTAGTGGTGTGTTTCAGTAGATTAGTCTAAAGTCAGAGTATGGCATGTTTTTAATGAGATCTTGGTTTCGTTTTGAAGACTGTAATTTGTTCTGGATTTACTGCAGGTCTCACAGATGCGCTACAGTCTTATAAGCTTATAATGAGTGTACTGCCACTTCTTCAAATAGTGTAAAGTCATTTCTAAAGCAGAAATTTAATATTACCATCTTGCGGAGTGAGGCCAGAGATTGTTTGGAGGTCTAAAAATTTAGAGAAAATGTGCAAAATGAAATCAAATATAGATCTGATATATCTTACTCTGTCTTTAATAGGGAGACGGTCGCTTAAAGGAATAGTTTGCCCAAAAATGAAAATGTCATAAACATTTACTCACCCTCAGGCCAACTAAGATGTAGATGAGTTTGTTTCTTCATCAGATTTGGAGAAATGTGTTTCTGCATCAGTGTCTCATCAATGGATGCTCTGCAGTGAATGGGTGCCGTCAGAATGAGAGTCTGATAAAAACATCACAATAATCCACACCACTCCAGTCCATCAGTTAACATCTGGAGAAGACAAAAGCTGAAACAAATCCATAATTAAGGTGTTTTTAACTTCAAACTGTTGCTTCCTCTTTCCATAATATTGCTTTCCGCAGTGAAAAAGTGGTCTGGTCTGAAACAGGAGAGAAATCTGCACAGACCAAGCACAGTTTACAAGCCAAAACAGTTCTAGACAAATATGTGAGTGGATTTTGATGTGAGAGACAACAGGAGATGCACCTTTTCACTGGAGGAAGAGTTATTATGGATTATCGACTCCTATTTTGGCAATGGTTTAAAGTTAAAAACGTCTTAATGATGGATTTGTTTCTCACAAGCATGCAGCTTTTCACTTCACAAGATGTTAATTGATGGACTGAAGTTGTGTGGATTACTTTAATTGTCTCCAGACAAGGTCTGGAATACGTCAGTCTTCTGCAAAGTTGCAAAACCTGTGTTCAGTGCTTTGTGCGTGCATTGTTTAAGGTCTGATTGATGCAGGAACGCTCTAAATAAACGAGCACTGGTGCAATCAGTCTCTGTACTTGTCATACATTGATGATTGTGTGTCAACAAAATGGAAACAGCAGTGTACCGATGAGCTATTTCATGCTGCATAATGTGAACGTTTGTCTTCAGAAGGAAGCAGATGTAATCAGATGGAGGCATGACAATCTGAATTTACGTGTTGTGGTTTTTAACATTGAGTTGTTTAACTGTGCGTTCTCTCTTCATCACACCGTGTGTCTGTGTGTCTCTCAGGTCTCTGTCTGGTCGTATAGTCGGAGGCGTTTGGTGGTTCTTCACTCTCATCATCATTTCCTCCTACACGGCAAACCTGGCCGCTTTCCTCACCGTGGAGAGAATGGTGTCGCCTATCGAGAGCGCAGAAGACCTCGCCAAACAGACCGAAATCGCCTACGGGACTCTGGATTCCGGTTCCACCAAAGAGTTCTTCAGGGTGAGAGAATAATATTAATGGTTATCATAAAACAGAAAATCACACCAAACCAAAAGAAAATGCATTTAGATTGGGGAGTTACCATCTGGTGGTAGAATTATCAACTGATGGAGATCTATAAAATTATATCCAAAATAAATGAATTTATATATATATACACACACATACACACATACCCATATATACACACACACACATATATGCATGCATGTATGTTTTTAATGAATTTTTAAAATTAATATTATATTTAATATTTATTCATTTATTCAGCAAAGACACATTAAATTGATCAAAATTAACAGTAAAGGCATTTATCATGTTACAAAAGATTTCTATTTTAAATAAATGCTTTTCTTTTTAATTTTCTATTCACCAATGAATCCTGAAAAATTAAATGTATCACGTTTCCACAAAAATATTGGACAACACGACTGTTTTCAACATTGATAATAATCAGAAATGTTTCTTGAGCAGTAAATCAGTATATTATTATGATTTCTGAAGATCATGTGACACTGAAGACTGGAATAATGATGATGAAAATACAGCTTTGATCACAGAAATAAATTACAATTTAACATATATTCACATAGAATATCTGTAAGAGAGAGAGAGAGAGAGCGAGAGCGAGAGAGAGAGAGACCAAGAAAGAGAGTGAGTGAGTGAGTGAGTGAGTGAGTGAGTGAGGTGAGAGAGAGAGAGAGAGAGAGGGAGAGAGAGAGAGAGAGAGAGTGAGTGAGTGAGTGAGTGAGTGAGTGAGTGAGTGTGAGAGTGAGTGAGTGAGTGAGTGAGTGAGTGAGTGAGTGAGAGAGAGAGAGAGAGAGTGAGTGAGTGAGTGAGTGAGTGTGAGAGTGAGTGAGTGAGTGAGTGAGTGAGTGAGGTGAGAGAGAGAGAGAGAGAGAGGGAGAGAGAGAGAGAGAGTGAGTGAGTGAGTGAGTGAGTGAGTGTGAGAGTGAGTGAGTGAGTGAGTGAGTGAGTGAGTGAGTGAGTGAGTGAGTGAGAGAGAGAGAGAAGAGAGAGAGAGAGAGAGAGAGTGAGTGAGTGAGTGAGTGAGTGAGTGAGAGAGAAAGAGTGAGTGAGTGAGTGAGTGAGTGAGTGAGTGAGAGAGAGAGAGAGAGAGTGGTGAGAGAGAGAGAGAAAGAGTGAGTGAGTGAGTGAGTGAGTGAGTGAGTGAGTGAGTGAGTGAGTGAGTGAGTGAGTGAGAGAGAGAGAGAGAGAGCAGAGAGAGAGAGAGAGAGAGAGTAGAGAGAGAGAGAGAGAGAGAGAGAGAGAGACGAGAGAGAGAGAGAGAGAGTGAGAGAGATGAGAGAGAGAGAGAGAGAGAGAGAGAGAGAGAGAGATGCGAGAGAGAGAGAAAGAGTGAGTAGAGAGAGAGAGAGAGAGAGCAGCTACTCTTTTTTTCTTCACTGCATGGGTCTGGATATTGTGTTTTGGCCAGGCTGACATGCACATTACAGTTCAGTCTTCACAGTAATAGATCAGAAATTGAATCAGACTCCAAAGAGTAGAAGCGCCAGTCCTGCACTCACATCTACATAGAGAGCCTGTCTGCAGTCAGGAGAGGAGCTAAAACAGAGAGCAAAGACAAAGCGATAGAGGGAGAAAGACAGATAGCTAGGAGAGAGAGAGAGAGACGGGTAATATGAGAGGGAATCAGCGTGAGCTGAATGAATGGGCTGCTCGTTAATTAGCTGAGCGTCTCACTCGGTATCTGTCTCCCTGTTGTCATACACAGATGGCGTGATGCTACACTCCTACATGGGAAAACATTCATCTCCTCTTTTTCATTGTCATTTGGGTTCCACCGACCTGTCTCACTTTCTCTGCCATATTTTCTCATTCAATCTGCACTAAACTGTCTCACTCTCACTCTCCTCATTGTCTCTTCCAACCGGTCTCAAGCTCTTTGAGCCCATCTCACTCTCTTCTCCATATTTTCTCATTCTTTCTATCAATCTAGTCAAAGTCAAGTCGAATTTATTTCACATATGCACATAGTTTTACAGCAGCTTTACAGAAAATCACGATGTTAATTTGTATAACATATTAATATCTTCTTGCCTTATAGTATGTGAATAGGAATACAAAAAAAGTTGTTTATGTTTTTGATAGAAGTCTCTTCTGCTCACCAAGGCTGCTTTTATTTGATCAAAAATGCAGAAAAAAATGTAAAAATGTGAAATATTTTTTACAATTTCAAATAAGTGTTTTCTATGTGAATATATTGTAAAATGTAATTTATTTCTGTGATCAAAGCTGTATTTTCAGCATCATTACTCCAGTCTTCAGTGTCACATGATCTTCAGAAATCATTATAATATACTGATTTACTGCTGAATACACATTTCTGATTATTATCGATGTTGAAAACAGTTTTGGCGTTTAATATTTTGGTGGTAACCATGATACACTACCATTCAAAAGTTGAGGTATGCAAGAATAATTTTTTGTAAAGAAATTAATTATTTAATTCAGAAGGATGCATTAAATTGATTAAGTGACAGTATAAAGACATTTATAATGTTACAGATGATTTCGATTTCAAATAAATGTTGTTCTTTTGAACTTTCTATAAATTAAATCAGTATATTATTATGATTTCTGAAGATCATGTGACACAGATGACTGGAGTAATGATGCTGAAAATACAGATTTGACCATATAAATAAATTACATTTTATTCAAATAGAAAACAGTTATTTTAAATTGTAATAATTTTTGACAATATTACAGTTTTTACTGCATTTTTGATCAAATAAATGCAGCCTTGATGAGCAGAATTTCAAAAACATTAAAAATGTTAACCGTTCGACTCATAATATGCAGATAAATGGGATAATACAGTTGACATTTTTTCAATAATATAAAATGTAATCTATCTCCTCTGTAATCCCTCACAATAACTGTGTTATCTGTCTCACCGCCTCAGCAGAGCGTCGCTGAAACATTTGATCAGTTACTCAGGGAATAAGTCAATGTCAGGCGTCCCGTTGTGTTTGGACTCACGCGTGAGTTTGTTTGTCATTTGTTGTGGGGTGTTTGTGTCTGAGCGCAGGTCTGTCGAGGGTGTTGTTTATTCGTCAGCGTGTGGGATGTTTTATTTTGGAGTGTAACGGCACAACAGCGCTCCAGACTGGACGTGACGAACATTATAATGGGCCGGCGGTCCGTCACGCTCCGCTGCTTTCCTCTCACATACTGCAGCTTAAGACTAAGCCTGTGTATAAAAGAGGCGCAAATGATCAAGTACAAGACACACTGGGACACCAGCATGTCAAATATGATATCTCACAGGACAAACACACACATTTCAGCCATATTAGACCCATCCGTCTTTTTACAGCAAAGCCAGCACAGTAGTGCACACTTCAGAGCTGACTACACAGTGCTGGAGCATTTCAGCAACCACAAAATTGATCAACTGTTTAGAAAGGATGCATTTAATTGATCAAAAGTGACAGTAAAGGCATTTATAATGTTACAGAGTGTCCCAAATAAATGCTCTTCGCATAGAAAACAGTTATTTTGAATTGCTTAATAATATTTTACAATATTTATTTGTTTTTTATTAAATAAATGCAGCCTTGGTGTCTTTCAAAAACATTTTACTGACCCCAAAAGATTGAGCAGTGGTGATATTTTACTATATATTTCTTCTCTGATCACAAAATTATTTTAGATCATATCAATATTGCATGTACATATTTTAACATTATGAGCAGGAAAATGTAAAGTTCAGGATGATAAAAAAAACCTTTGCTCTGCGTAAGACAAGGTTATTATTAGAGTTGAGCCGGATACTTCGGCTGAAACGAGTATCCGGTACGGATAAAGCACTTTTGCCGAGTACGAGTATATACAGTAATACGAGTCAATATCTGTGCTCGGATTGAATAAAAATTCTCATTGGGTAGCTGACTGTGTCTGCGTTCTGTGATAGCTAGTCACAGCGCCCCTCCCCTACACACATGTATTGTGTTCGTGTTCCCGCTCTGCTCACTCACACACAGAACACTGAGAAGAGAACACGCGCTCTCTCTCTGTCTCTCCCTCAGTCACTCAGGTTCGCAGGTTTTCCGTTAACGTTTAGGGTTTCTTCAGCTTCAGGTTTGATTTTTAACTTTGTTTGTAGTACTTACTTATTAACCAGTAGAGTTTTGGTAAACGTGGTTTGTTCAGACTGGTGCTTGTTAGAATGCGACTCGGTCTCTGCCTGTCTGAGATTTTTTTCTTTTTTTAAATCGGTCAGCTGGCTCTAACCAGTTTTTTTTACTTCACGCACTGAGTGTCTGACACTTTCTTGCTGTATTTTATTAAAATAAAGGTAGTTGTGGTATAAAACTAATTACAAATTAATTAGGCACACACACACACAACACACCTGGTGGGAAATAAAAATAACACAAAAGAATAATCACACTGATCATAAAAAATGTAAAGAAAAAAAAGAAATTTATGTTGAAGCAGAAACTTTTGTTCATTACATTTTACTTCATATTGCAAAACTTGTTCTGTATATAGTTCGTTTGTTATCGTGATCAAAACCATTGATCTGAGCTCAATGCTGATTGTCATGTAAATAGTTTCTAATCAGCAATAAATATTACAATTTCTGATCAACCCATTCAATCACATGCTTAAAATACTTACGGTTAAAGCCCCCCATTTCAAGACAACCCGACCCACTTCCTGGTTAAATCCGCTCACTTCCGGGTTAGGCCCGCCCAGTCCGAGTACAGATACGGATACAGATAATTCATATGGTTAACAGATTACAGATACAGATACAGATTACAGATATAACTGTACTCGCTCATCCCTAGTTATATAGTAAACTTAAACATGACAAAAATTGGTTATTGAAATAAAACAAACATTAATGAAAATTATTTAATTTTATTACAGCTATTTGCCAAGGTAGCAATTTTTTTTAATATTAATTATATTATTTTTTGGGGGGGGGGGGGTATTTGAGGGGTTTTTTATGTACTTAAAATTTTCAAGGTGTATGTACTAAAATAACTCAAATTAAATGTACTAAATGTAGTAAATAAAAAATGAATATATTTTCAAAATATATGCTGTATGTGTGTGTCTTTATATAAATACACATAATAAATATACTCAGTACACTCACATATATTATGTAAACAAAAACCTTGATTTTGGATGCGATTAATCGTTTGAGAGCACCAAATTTGAGCAAAGCGTTCAGGACTGACAGCATCCCTGTGTTCACTGCATGTCTTTCGCTGCGCCCTCTAGAGGTCAAAGATCGCGGTGTACGAAAAAATGTGGAGTTTCATGAAGTCGGCCGAGCCCACGGTCTTCACCAAGAGGACGTCCGAGGGCGTGGCTCGCGTGCGCAAGTCCAAAGGGAAATACGCCTTCCTGCTGGAGTCCACCATGAACGAGTACACGGAGCAGCGCAAACCCTGCGACACCATGAAGGTCGGAGGGAATCTGGACTCCAAGGGCTACGGGGTGGCCACGCCCAAAGGATCGCAGCTAAGGTGGGTGGAGTATTATAACAACCGACCAATCACAGCGCTGTTATAGTATTCCACCCACCCTGCTGTGCTTCTCTCTCTGTTTCTGTCTTTCTATCTTTTCTCCTGCCTGTTCTGTCTTTCTCACAGTTTCTCTCAGTTTCCACACTCGGTACTCTCTGTGATGCAGTGATATCTTTGTGGTCACATATACAGGTGCTGTTTTTAGCTTTTTTGGGCATTTATGTCTCATTGACATTCTATGGGATTATTTAAACACAGTATATATATATATATATATATATATATGTCAATCGGTTAAAATATTTAATCGCGATTAATCGCATGATCGCCATGAGTTAACTCGCGATTAATCGCAATTAATCGCACATTTTTATTTGTTCTAAATGAACCTTAAATTAATACTTTTCACGTTTTTAATACTATAATCAATATGGGCATGGACAAACATGGATGCTTTATGCAAATGATGCAGCTAAATTCTCAATTAAACTGTTTTCATAGATATATTTTTACTGTTGTCAGACAACAGATGAGTATGAAATAGTGACTGAAACGCGACCCATTGAGACATAACCAGCTCTCCTTTCCAAGATGTTAATCTGCACAAAAATCCTGATAATCGAGCCGTCGTCTGATGAAATAAAATACACATAAAGACAATAGCTGCGCTGTGATTTCGACTATACTTGCATGTAAAATTAAAGAAGCAACATAATATCTGTGTTTGAATTAAAGCGCTGCTCTTCTCTGACGCACGCTGAACAGAAACTGAGCTGATGCAGAGAGCGAGCAAGAGAGAGAGAGAGAGGAGTGAGGATGAGTGAGGAGAGGAGGAGTGAGTGAGTGAGATGAGGAGAGAGTGAGAGAGAGAGAGAGAGAGAGAGAGGAGGAGAGAGAGAGAGAGAGAGAGAGGAGAGAGGAGGAGAGGAGAGAGAGAGAGAGAGGAGAGAGTGAGAGGAGAGAGAGAGAGAGAGTGAGGAGGAGGAGAGAGAGAGAGAGAGAGAGAGAGAGAGAGAGAGAGAGAGAGAGAGAGAGAGAGAGAGAGAGAGAGAGAGAGAGAGAGAGAGAGAGAGAGAGAGATGTGTGTGCGCGCACTGGGAAAGAAGGACCTCGACCCCGCGCTCACGCTGCAGTACCGGCGATTCTCAGAAACTAAATAAGGTTTGGGGCGATTTTTTTAAAGGGAAAGGGGTCTGCAATTTTGCCAAGTTGGCAACACTGTGCATCTCCATTTCTCCGACTATGGGTTGGGCCACGGGTCAGACAGAAAATGCGCGCTGCATTAATCGCGCATTTAAAAAAAATTGTGCCGTTAAAATGAATTAACGTAAACGTGTTATTAACGCTTTTATCCAAAGCGATTTACAAGTGAGGACAATAGAAGCAATCAAAACCAAGTGCTATGACAAGTCTCAGTTAGCCTAACACAGTACATGTAGCAACGTGTTTCTGTTGTTTTGTTTGTTTTTTAAAGAAACAAGTAGATAGAATAAAAAAATAGAAAGCTAGCGTTAGTTTTTCAAGAAAAGCTAGCAGTTAG
Source organism: Schizopygopsis pylzovi (assembly GCA_027422435.1). Taxonomy (NCBI): domain Eukaryota; kingdom Metazoa; phylum Chordata; class Actinopteri; order Cypriniformes; family Cyprinidae; genus Schizopygopsis; species Schizopygopsis pylzovi. The sequence goes on along the minus strand of CM049817.1, from coordinate 54,669,274 downwards.
CGATACATATGCAATTGATAGAGGGTCAAGTGTGTGTGTTTTTACTATATAAAAAGATAGATAAAATTGAATTAAATATATAATATATATATAAGCGCTTTCTGCAGTGCAACACAATCAAATGCATCTCATACGAGATAAATAAGAGTAGGCCTATATACACTATATATAAAGCGGCCAAAATGTTTTGAAATAACTTGTATTCAACAAAAAAATCCTGTCTTTCACTCTGCCTGTGTCAATTTGAGTCTTGTTAAAGATTTAAATCCCTGCCGCCAAGATTTTTTATTTATTTATTTAGTCATTTAGCAGACGCTTTTATCCAAAGCGACTTACAAATGAGGACATTATAGAAGCAATCAAAACATTACAGAAGCAATCAAAGATGCTCCTCTCTCGGTCACGGATTATGAAAAGTCAAACTTAAAACTTTAGGGGTGGTTGGATTTATTCACGCACGTTAAAATATTTATTTATTGCTTCTTTCTTTCCAGATTTTAATTTACAGCATTATCATAATAGGCTGTATTAACTTATTGGGAGAAAACTGGTAGTTCTCTGTGAAATCAGATATTTGAGCACCCCCCATATAGCCAAAATGGCATGATCATAACACCCCGCGAATATTCGACTGAGTCGAATCAGGCTCCTCCTATCGAACCGTCGACTATCCGGGGTCACCCCTAATGTATTTATATCATCTGTGGAAGGTGTAGGACCATAAAATGTTCGTCCAATCAAATTGTTCGGTCCGAATATTACAATAGGTTGTCCTGTCAAAATATGTATTTGCATCTGCGCGTTCCAGCGAGAGTGAAAGGCGCTATTATAGTAATATTATCATATCATTAGTGTTTCCAAAATCACCTACTATACCTTTAAATTAAATTATCAAATAAATAAACATGACATGATTTGACCTCTTTAAACACAAGGACGAAACCTGATAAAAAGATTGACTGTTTTGCTCAGAAAGTGTTAAAGATGTATTTACAAAAGCTCCTGTATTCCACAAGATATCAGCGTTTGAGCTCACAGACAGTGCTGTGTGTGTGTGTGTGTGTGTGTGTTTAATATTGTTCTTCCTCCACAGAAGCGGCGCTCAGGTAAACGCGTGTCTCATGTTACTCATTTCTTCTCATTAAGCCTGTCTCACATCTTCATTCTCAAGTATTATTACTCATCTCTTTCACTGTTCCTGCATAAAACTATCAGCATGTTTTACACCTCACCATCTTCTGGATGTAAAAGTGTCTTACCGTTTCTAAAGACAACATGACATTAATATTTACTGTCTAATATTTACTGAAATAAGTCTCACCGAGCTGCATTTATTCAATCTAAAATACAGTAAAAACTGTAATATTCTGAAATATTATTACTATTAAAAATAAGTGTTTTCTATGTGAATATATGTTCAAATATAATTTATTTCTGTGATCAAAGCTGTATTTTCAGCATCATTACTCCAGTCTTCAGTGTCACATGATCTTCAGAAATCATAATAATATACTGATTTACTGCTCAGTAGTCTCTTGGACGTTAAACGTGTTGCGAATGTTAATTCATGTTGTCTTTAAACATACATAATAATTGCTAGAAATGTGCTGTTATGACATGTGTAAGCTGAAATGAGTATCAATGAGCGTTCTGATCTGAGGTCAGTTCTTGACCTGTGTGGAGATTCAGTTCTGCCTGAGAGGATTGTACTGACTGTCTGAGCGTGGATTACACAAAGAGAGTACTTGATCATTTTGATTCTGATGCTCTCCTTGTGTTGCTATCAGGCAGTTCAGCAAACTAATCTCAGCACCGTGAACTCTGACCCTGACCGTTTAACCTCTCCAGAACCGCTATAAACATACTGCTAGCGTTTACTGTTTCTGACTTGCCATCTTTCTTCTACTGCACAAAAAACAGAGCTTGCCATAGAGCCGCATGTGCTCCTTTTCTCTAAAATTGATGCCAATAGACAGAATCTCCTCCTGTTGAAAATTTGCTAAAAATATACACACCCTCAGGCCATCCAAGATGTAGATGTGCTTATTTCTTCATCAGATTTGGATAAAATATAGCATTGCATCAGTGTCTCAGCAATGGATGCTCTGCAGTGAATGGGTGCCGTCAGAATGAGAGTCTGATAAAAACATCACAATAATCCACAGCACTCCAGTCCATCAGTTATCATCTTGAATAGCCAAAAGCTGAATCATTAAGACTTTTTAACTTTAAACCATAGCTAAAATAGTCCATAATAGTCGCTTCCTTCAGTGAAAAAGTGGTCTGGTCTGAATCAGGAGAGAAATCTGCACAGTATATGTGAGTGTGAGTGGTTTTTGATGTAAGAGACAACAGAAGATGGTCTTTTTCACTGGAGGAAGCATTGTTATGGATTATGAACTTGTATTTTTAACCGGAAGCAATGATTTGAAGTTAAAAACATATTGATCCTTACAAACACACAGCTTTTGGCTTCTCCAGATGTTAACTGATGGACTGGAGTGGTGTGGATTATTGTGATGTTTTTATCAGACTCTCATTCTGACGGCACCCATTCACTGCAGAGCATCCATTGGGCTGAGTAAATGATGTAATGCTATATTTCTCCAAATCCGTGCACATGAAGAAACAAATTGCACAGTTCCCACAGATGAGATGTTGAGAGGTTTTAGATGAAAGACTGCACAGTCTGAGTCTCCACACAGGTCTGAAAACACAGCAAAGGATGTGAATACTGGCGTGCTGCATAGTATGTACTGCATTTAGCCTGCTGTTTTTGAATAGCACATGAAGCATGCAGTATGTACAATGCAAAAAAATGTGTCTTTATATGATAACATCTAAGAGAACAATTAACTGAAAACATCCTTATTAACTAAAAACATTATGTTGCACTAATGAAAGTCATTTGTGAACGCACTGAAAAAAAATATTTTCTTCCTCAGTATTTTTATCTTGTTTTCAAGTATACATATCTAAACATTTTTAATTCAAGACACTTAATGACTTAAGATATTAAGTCTTGTTTCCTGAAAAAAAGATAAAAAATGATGAAGTGAGTTTATGATTAAAACAAGAAAGTAAACGTATTTAAAAGAAAAAACACGTTTATTTTCTTACCCCACAGGCCAGAGACAGATCATTTTGTCATCTTTTTAAGCAAAAAAATCACTTCATTTTGATAATTTTTTGGAAAACAAGACTTAATATGTTAAGTAAATTTCCGATTGAAGTAAATATATCTTGATTTAAACAAGACAAAAAATGCTAAGTAAGAAAATCATGTTTTGCAGGTAAAAGTAACTTATTAAAAGTCAACATGAACCCATAATTGACGCTATATTTGCTTTCTGAATACACAATCCAGTCTATTTCATGAGCTTATCGGTTCACTATGAATCAAATCAAGTCCTCTACATTTTTTCTTGTTTTGCTAATCATAAATATGTCATATTGTGGTAGTACAATAGGTGACAATTGCCTTTTTCACTGTGCAGCATAAAGTGTTTCATATCATCATCAGTATTTTTCATTTCTTCATCAAATGTAACAAGCTTGTGGAAACACTGAGGATGTTTCTCTCACATCTGTTTCTCTCTCTCATTTATTCCCTCTGATGTCAGTAAGAGTCTCCAGGTTTCTGAAATCATCCAACTGAACATCTTAATTAGCTTCATTCTACATTTACACTCGAAGTGTGTGTCAGTTTTGATATGCAGGCACACAAACGGTTGGCCGCTGTTCAATTTTCCTCAATTGAAAAACAGCAGATAAAATGCATTGCAAGGTCAATTCAATTTCAGTTTCACACTTTGCTGAAAATGACAGTGTTCATAGAAAGCTCAAGTTCAATTTCTGTGGGACATTCTGTAAGACCAGGGACAGATGTATACACTTAGCCACCATGTTAAGACTGTGTCTTAAGGTCTAGTTTGACCAACTAGCAGTTGCCTTAATTCTCCAATACAAATAAGACCAATCTGCTTTTTTAAAACTGAATTAAAAAAAGTTATGACCAGTCTTGAGGGAAAAAAATTAGATGACTAACTTTTTAAGACTAGTCTAAACTGTGCAACCGGCCCCAGATGCGATGAGATATTCGACGAATCAATCAAATATCACAGCCAATCAGAAGATCATATGGGCGGGGCTAAGTGCGCTGTACTGGCGATGACGTGGATAAGTATTAATTTATCAATTTTAAGCCATTTCAACATTATTAAAAATACATTCCACTGAGTTACTGAAACGATCTTTTTCATAGAATACACTTGTGTGTTCACATCAATTTAACAGTTTGAATGTTCTCGTTTCCTTTATTTATTTTCAGGATCTGAGGTCAATTTTCAGTTGTCGTTTGACTGTTAGCAAAATAATAACTGAACTCACATTAGAGATTAAATAAAGCACATAATAATTACCTGAGATCGTCATCGTCCTTTGGAGGTTGTTTCTAAAATCCCCTGTCGCTCGTCGCGCTTTGCGTCGTGTTTGGTCGCGTCTGGGCGGAGCTTGAAAAAGTGGGCGAGGCTTAGCGAAAGTCCGTTCTGCTTACAAACACAAACATAAAATCTGTAATGGTCACACAAAATTATATTCGTAACTCACAGTCGAGACTTTTTGTAATCAATACCTGAAATTATCATTGTCGTAGTTTGTAGGTTGTTTTTCCAGCTGCGATGTTGCAGAAATAGATACGTATACACCCCTGAACTAGTAGCAGCGCGTGTGGGCGGAGCTTGAAATAATGGGCGGGGCATATCAAAGGTCAATTCTACTCACAAAAAATCTGTGGTGAATTATCCATTATCCCTTCAAATATCCACAGAAAGGCCTTTTAATATTAAATAAAACAGATAATCATTACCCGAGACTATCATGGTCATAGATCGCAGGTTGTTGTTGTTCCAGCAGCCGCGATGTCGTTGAAATAGAAACCATTCGTCACGTATCGCATCGCATCTGGGCGGAGCTTGAAACAGTGGGCGGAGCTTCGCAACAAAAAAAGCTGTTAAAGTGACATATTCAATAGTGGAAAATATTGATTAGTTAACTTTAATGCAATAAGTCAGGGTTTTTCCTGCACATTTCGTATGTCTCCCTCATCTAACACACTTGATTCCACTCATCAGCTCGTTAGTAGAGACTGCAAGAACTAAATTGGGTGTCTGATTAGGGAGACATACAAAATGTGCAGGGCTAGGGGTCCTTCAGGACAGTTTTAAAAAACCACTGCAATAAGTATCTCACTTATATTCTATTATTTTACTCAGTATATAATACTACATTACTGTTTGAAAGATAGATGGATTCAAATGAGAGTGAAAGAGAGAGAGAAACATCCCATAATAGTCCTCATTAACAACAGCTGCCTTCCACAAGCCTCTCTTATGTTCTCTCTTGTTTTCTGTCGTCTAACCCGGGCTGCGTGCGGCCCGCTCTCATGTAATGTTTATGGTTTGTTGAAGAAATGCCGTAAACCTGGCCGTGTTAAAGCTGAATGAGCAGGGGCTGTTGGACAAATTCAAAAATAAATGGTGGTACGACAAGGGCGAATGTGGCAGCGGGGGCGGGGACTCGAAGGTTAGCCACCAATGACACGCAGAGGAGTGGTAAAAAAAGACGACAATGTGATGCAACAGAGACATCTGCCCTGACATGACGGCCCTCGCCGGCCATAACGAGAGAGGAACATGCCAAAGCAGAAACACACTGGAAATGAAAGCAATTACTGTCAAAACAGAAATATTTGCTAGAAGATTTGTGCTTTTCAGAAAATGAGGGCTGTAACTGCACAGACATCACACACACACACACGCAAGCACACACACACACGCACGCACGCACGCACGCACGCACGCACACACACACGCGCACACACACACACACACACACGCACACACACACACACACACGCACGCACGCACGCACACACACACGCGCACACACACGCACACGCACACACACGCGCACACACACACACACACACACAATATTCATTTGAATCAAAAATTTAATTGAAACATTTTAATTGAACAAGCTGAATAATTACATTAATTTCAGAAAAATGTATCAACATGTCAAATACAATAATAATAATAATACAAAAAAATCAAGTTAAATAAATCTAAATTGGAAAAACATTGTACAAAATAAATATACACATAGCATATATATATATATATAAAGTAGCCAATGAAATGAATGCATTAATTTCACAAAACCTGATGATCAAAAGTCAATTTATCAATCTATTTTCACTTGACTTTTTTCATTCACTTTATTTGATAACTTATGCTTGTTGTTAAATCATCAGAAACCCAAAAGATTGAATATTTTGAATGTGGGCCTGTGCACACACCATCTGCGCTCTGGGCTGTTTGCGATGAGCCAATAGTTCTGGATTAGCAGTAATTGTTTGTGTTTTAATAATGAAATCAGGGCAGTATGTGTCTGTTGCCTGAAGCGATGGAGCAAGATCCCATCCATACGTCTGTGGCTCAGCCTCACACACACACACACACACACACACACGTATGAGCTCACACACGTGTACTCGATGGGACCTCGGCTTCATCACTTCCTGTGCTGCTGTGTGCAAGATGTACTGTAATTTAATAACATAAAATAACATGGCCTATGATGTTATTTATGTTATTCTCTCTGAGAAGAACGCCGGTAAACCTGGCGGTGTTGAAACTGAGTGAAGCAGGAGTGCTAGACAAACTCAAAAATAAATGGTGGTACGATAAGGGCGAGTGTGGACCCAAGGACTCGGGAAGTAAGGTCAGTTTCCGGACGGAAAACCGCAAGCAAACCTGAAAACCGCAGCTCTGAAAAACACAAACACTCATGAAATCAATGTGGTGTTTTCAGAACGCAAAAGATGACAGTCTTAAAATGTCACTGTCATCATCATCATATAGATTTTTTAAGATTTTCTTAATTCAGGAAAAGTCAAAGCCGTTGAGAAACAGAGTTTCGACACTCCCATAGACGTCCATAGGAACTATAACTATATTCCATAACAACTATATCCATATGAAGTAAAGCGTGTCATGGAGCAGTTCCAGCATTGAAGCCCATTCATTTCAGTGCTTCTCAAGCACTCTCGCTGGTAAAGTGAAGAGATTACTGCATTTTCTGCATTAATTGACCTCTCGGAAATCTAGCGTGTTATTGTTAATGTTTATCGTTAGATAATAGACAGTTAAACTATAATTGCAGTTAGATAACGTGAGAAACACCTTAATAGCAACCAGATGCTAGTTGTAATATTATACGTTTTTAGTCTTTCTTTCTTCAATCTTTCTCTCCCTGTAGGAGGTTGAATGAGTTTCAGTAAAGACTGCCATTCAAGAAAAACAATAAAGAGTTTTACTGAACGCAGCTGTTTGCCTTTTGTTTTTAAACATTATTTAACACTTTTTTATCCGGTTAAATGCCATATTTGCTTGCCTTTTGTAATATTCGCTTATGTTGTATGCTTACGTGAATATCATAAAACAACATTTGAGTAATTCACTTTTTTATTTAATATTAAAATCGTTAACAATCGAGTGTTTGATTAGGTCTAAATACACATTCAAATGCATTTAACCCTAAATACTACACTAATTATAATATAAATAGAAAATGTTATCTTTTAAATGGTCATCATTATTGCACATATGATTTAGTATTTAATATAATCTTCTCAGAATATTAACTAAATAGAACTGAGCTGTATATTATAATTATTTAATTGATTAAACGTTATACTTAAGGTGTTTAGTCACATCTGACTGACAATGAGTAGCCTATGAGAACATATTAACACTGTCTCTTAATCACTCCCCAGAATAAAATGCGGTTGTAAAGTGTAGTCCGAGTCGTTATCAATACAGTCAGTGCACATTATGTGTTAATACTATAGTGAAACTGCTGTCTGTCCCGATTCAAACCATTCAAACACATCGACAGCGCAGAGAGCGCCATGAACCACGTGACCGCGTGCCGGCGAGATCAAAGCGTGCCGCGGCGAGATCAAAGCGTGTCGCGGCGAGATCAAAGCGTGTCGCGTCTCTGATTCTCAGCGGCAGAACCGTTAGAAAGCACCGCTGTGACATCACAATACAAGAACGCTGCACCATGATGTCATGAGTACAGTAAGACACGTTCATGACTTCATATTAGTGTTTTTTTCTTGTAGAATGCAGCTTTGTTACAGTGTAATGGATGAGTTGATTAAAATGGAGAGAATATTGCACTATTAGAAAGAATACAGCGCCATAATATTCTCTTGTTCACTCAATTAACTTCAGGGGTAGTTGGTTGAAACACATTATGGCTGTAGAACATTTCATAAAGCGATTTCATGTCATTTTACAGAGAGCCAGATTGTATTAAATTATGTTTTAAATGATGTTTTAAAAATATTTTATTTATTTAAATAATTTAGTTTAATTAAATACTTTCCCCAGTTTGATAGATTTGTTTTTTATTTAAATGCATTTTAAACATTTTTATAGAAGTATACAAAAAATACAAATAAGATTATATACCATCTAAAACAGTAATTTAGTATGTTTTAATCTCCAAATTCTGATTAAGATAAACAGAATTGATGGTTGTAAAAGATTTCATACAGCTATTATAGAGAGTAAAATTTTCAAAAATATAGACTTTTTAATTATTATAAATAATTTTCTTTTTTTTTTTGTAAATAATTCATTATTTTAATGCATTCAAATTGAAATAAAAACAAAATACAGGTATTCAGTAAGTTACGAGGGGCCTTTTTTATGCTGATCCAGATCAACAACAAAAAAAATTATTATTATTTAAATAATAATTTAAAAGTATGTTTAAAATGCATGGATCAAAATAATATATATATATTTTTTAATTATAATTTATTTTATTATTATTTCTTAATACTTAAAATAATTATTTATACAAATGATGATGTACATAATAATTAAATAATTTACATTGATGAAATATTTTCACAGTTTGATATATTAATTTGTTTAACTAAAATAAGTATAAATATAAATATATAAATATAATATACCATGTAAAATATACATTTATTTACTTTTTTTTTAAACACGATAAATATTAAATTATTTTAATGAACTATTATTTAGATAAATAAATGATTTACTGTAAATACATATTTTTCCCAGTTTGATACATTAATGTATTCATTTAAATGCATTTTAAACATTTATAGAAGTTTAAAAACTGTATAAAACTGTACAAAATACTTAGCAAACTAAGCTAAACTGCCAAAAACGATTATTATTTAATTTAAATGGTAGCTCTTCTGTTCATGTTTGAAATCTAAATGCCACTGGATTTCATTCAGTACAAACTAATGCTGTTAAATCCATGGCCCCAGTAATTCAAGCTGATTGGATCATATTATGAACTGTAATTGAATGTGTAAATGTGCCGCTTCCCGCCTCTCTAACGCTCTCTTTTCTCCTCGAATCCCTCTCGCCTCCAGGACAAGAGCTCGCAGGCGCTGAGCCTGAGCAACGTGGCGGGAGTTTTCTACATCCTGGTGGGCGGCCTGGGTCTGGCCATGCTGGTGGCCCTGGTCGAGTTTTGCTATAAGTCCCGCGCCGAGGCCAAGAAACTGAAGGTGGAATCGGCCGAACTGAATTTTAGCCCCGCTGCCAGCCCAACGCACAGCGTGCAGAACTTAGCCACTTATAGAGAGGGATACAACGTGTACGGCTCTGACGCAGTAAAGATATAGGGGTAGGACAGAGAGCCTGCTTGCGGTCGCAGGGGTTCGGCCTGAGCCTCGTATGTCATATAGCTGCAGCAGACGTCCGTCCGCTAATGTTGTGACAGCTTCCCATCCCTCCGTTTACTTACGTTCCTTCTTGGTTTGTTCACTTCTGAAAGAGACCCCTTCATTTCTGTCGCCTGTCGTTCTCTTCTTTGTTTTTTCGTATGGCATCTGCCTTGACTAGAACGTGTTGGGATTGCATTGGTTTGGTCTTCCTGGCTGCAGTCGCTGGTGTTTTTTTGCACTGTTGGCTTTCTGTTTCAGACACCTGCATTAAAACAAACGGCACGAGATGACACACACACACACACACACACACACACACACACACACACACACACACACACACACACAGTCTGGCATATGTGGTTTACGGGGACTCTCCATAATGGTTTTTATACTGTACAAACTGTATGTGCTATTACTCTACACCTAAACTTAGTATGTTTTTTAAGCCTTTTGGTTTACGGGGACATAGGCAGTGTCCTCATAAACCACCTTCATGTTATAATACCCATGTTATTACAAAGATTTGTGTCCTCATAAACCATATATACCAGTTCTCACACGCACACGCACACACACACAGACACAGACACATGCAGACGCAGATACACACACACACACACACACACACACACACACACACACACACACACACACACGACAACACAACACAGCAACGAGACGAGACCACCAAGCAACGACACACACAAGACATGCAGACCACACACAACACAACACAGACACGACACATGAGCGCAGACACCAACACACCAGACGCAGTACACACACACACACATACACACACAGATCACAACACATCAACCAGCACAGCGCAGACCACACACACCACACACACACACAGACACATGCAGACGCAGACACACGCAGACGCAGACACGCTCACACACACAGACACACGCAGACACACACACACACACACACACACAGACGCAGACACACACGCAGACGCACACGCAGACACACACGCACACGCAGACACAGACACAGACACACACACACACACAGACACACACACACGCACACACACGCAGACACACACACACAGACGCAGACACACACACAGACGCAGACACACACACACACACACACATACAAAGCTGCCATATTGCATTGGGAGCTCAAATTAGTAGCAAACCAAACATCTCAGTATGCAACCTTCAAACACTTTATAAAGGAATGCTGCTTATTTATTTAGCTCTCTGCTATAGATCGGCGGTTCTCAACTGGCTCGTTTTGATGGACAACGCAAAGCTAAATGCAAATAATAGCGTGCAAATAACCACATGATCTTCATAATAAATCAATTCACTTTTAAAAAGCATCGAATTCAACTTTTTGGCATAAATTTGCAAAAGTTGTTTGCTAATAAAATAGCCACTTAGGCTGTTATTTATGCAACATATACACCGTTTAACCCTTGTATTACATAAACAATTCTAGGTAGGATTTTTAGGACTCTAAATGGATTCAATATAATTCACCAAAAATCACACTATGGAAAACAGACAAAAATATTTATAGTACATATTCAATAAATCACCATGTAAAATAGTTAATCTTTAACATTGATAAACTGAAAAATAATCATGCAAACATATGTCTTTTTAAAACTGTATCTAGTTTTTAACTGTACCTATTTTATAAACAGTACAATTATTATTTTATTTGATTAACTGAAGTGTGGAAAAGCACTTAATCTGTGAATAAAAGCATTGAGCTCGCAACACCAAAATCATGGGTTCAATTCTTAGTGAAAATGAACATGCATGAACTGATCAAATGTACGGCATCATGTAGTAGATAAAATTATTACATTTTTAGTCGTTTAGTTTTTTGTAGTTTTTTAAATACATGTAGTAATAAATCTATACAGTCTGTATAGTTTTTAGGGTAACACTTTAGAATAAGATTAATTAGTTAACATTAGTTAACAACATTAGTAAACATGAACTAAGTATGAGCAATACTTCTACAGCATTTATTCATCTTAGTTCATGTTAATTTCAGCATTTACGAATGTATTAATAAAATCACAAGTTGTGTTTGTTAACATTAGTTAATGGACTGTGAACTAACATGAATAAACAATGAACAACTGATGAATAAATAGTGTAATAAATGTGTTGATCATTGTTTTCTCATGTTAGTTAATACATTAACTAATGCTAACAAATGACACCTTATTGTAAAGTGTTACCGTCTTTAGTTTGATAGATTTTTATGTTTTAGATATTTTAGTTTAACAAAGTAACATTAGCACATAAAAATATTTATTATAAATGTAAAAAAAAATTTTTTTTTTTTTTTTTTTTTTTTCAGTTAATGTTCATTTCAGTTTTAGTTGACTGTGGTAACACTGGCTGCCTTTAATTATGACGTCATAGTCAACATAGTTAATATATATATTTTGTATGCACATTCAACGACAAAAAAACGGCATGCATGTTCATGACCCTAAATGAGAAAAAAGTCACAAAATATCAAGAAACGTATCATGGGTTAACCAGCATTTCCGACAACTGAAAACCTGAACTAACTCGCAACAATACAAGGGTTAAAAATAATAAACAACTTTGGTATAAAGCAAAACCAGCTGAGATCTGCCGCTATAGACAGCAGATATGTGCAACGCGTTATTTGTTACGAGTAGGGCATTATAGATCAAACAGCTGTTGGTTTAATGATGTTTGGTTGCGTTTCTCTTTCTTTTGCTGTTAGCGACATCAACAAACCAATCTATAATGCTGTACTGATACTGAATAATATCCGACTGACCACCAAACTCCTGCTTACGAGACATTAGCAGTATGAACATATAAAGTGTTGACTGTTACAGGACACTGTACAATTCAAGCCCTAGATTTAGCGGGAACACGAGCGAAGGGCTGCATGCTGGCGTTAGAAATGCAGCTGTCTAGCCATGTTGTACATTTTGAGATGTTTTCTGTATATTGTTGTAGTGGCCTTGAGCTTTTCTCCGTTCTGTCGATGTGAATGTGTCGCGTGGTTCCGTTGTGATGTCACTGTGTCATTTGCATATGTTGCCCCCCCCCCCCCCTTGCAGAGAGTTCCAAGTATTCTGACTCCGCCTCTCGTCCCACCCCCTTCTCTAGCTCACCTTCTCGGAAGCCATGAGAAACAAGGCCCGCTTGTCAATCACGGGCAGCCTGGGAGAAAATGGGCGTGTCCTGACAGCAGACTACCCTAAGGCTGTGCACTCTGGCTCCTCCTTCCGACATGGCCCCGCCCTCGCCGTGGTGTCCTCCGACCTCCCATAGAAACCAAAAACTCACCTTGTGCCTTAAACCATCTTACCCCTCTACTGAAGTTCAGATTTCACGCAAACCACGGGAGAAGCACGCCGTTGCCGACTCTAACCTGATAACGCACTCTTTCAGCCCTCGGAAAAGACGTCAACAATTGTAAACGAGCCAGGACGGCACGGATATGAAGGCTTGGTGAGCATCAAGGACCCATGATGCCTTATCCTAACTTTGGGGAAGAACATCAACGCATACAAGACGAAAAATCATGACCAGTAAACTGTAAATGTAGAGACATTAGCTCCGCGCTTCCCTGATTAGAAACTGCATTAGACTTATTAAAATCACATATTTACGACATGGTCCACAATCACTAGCCACTAAACCGTATGTAGATATTCTCTCAGGAGCCACGAAGGGGGACGACGGAAACACCTTTTATCATCTCGACAGGATTTCTTCAAGACGCCGCCGGGAGCCGCTTGCTTTTTGGACTGAAATGTACATAGACCAGTAGTAAAAGCTGAACACGATTCTTTTATAAAGCATCTTAGATAATTAATCATTGCAATAATGACTATAGGGAGACCTGACTTGTAATTAAGAGATCTTTTATATACACACACAGTATTATATATATACAGAATATAATAGAGGGACATCTGAACTAAAACTGCACCGTTGTGTGTGAGACCATGGCATCTGTTCTGTTAACAGTTGTTTTGATAACCGATGTAACGCAGTGTGTACGTGTCTTTGTCCTTAATGAATGTCCACGCATTTCACATTTCGCACAAACACACACGGAGCGTAGTATGTGAACGCACACCGTAACCAGGGGTCGCACCGACTCCCGATTCTCACCTTTGGTGTTTGGGTTTGTTTTTGCGTTCTTTTGTTTTTCTCTTTGTAACCACCGATTCAAATAAAACTGGAGCATTTATACAATACTTTTTTTTCTTTTCATTCATTGAGACAGTGTGAATGAAATATGACCTTGGTTTATCTGATGATGTTGTAATAAAACTAGCTCTTTAAAGGGACAGCTCTGCCAAAAATTATCATTCTGTCATCATTTACATCATTTTCTTCCTCTGTGGAACACTAAAAATGTATTTTAAATAAGTAAATGATGAAAAATGTAGGTGTAGTGTTCATAAAACTGCAACAAATAGGCCTGCCAACAAACTTTGGTAACTTTTTTAGTAATGCACCAAACTCTCACTGACCGAAAATACTGGCGAATGAGAAAATAAAACACAATTAACTTTCAGTCATAGTAGTTTTGGAGAGCTGATATTATTGACTGGAAAGGGCTTCTCCCATGTCCAGAATGATCCTAGAGTTGCAATATGTAAAGTTTGTTCGACTGTAAAAAAAAACTGGAGAACATCAAGACCATATTATACCAGTTTAAGATGTTTTTCAGCTAATGGTTAGCAAATGAGTCAGCGCTGATGATTGAGGCTGGTTGAGATGCCATTAAAACCACCAAAGTGTTTCTACATTTTGTGGAAACCAACCTGCAAACGGTTTACTTATGGCTGACTTTGCTATTAATCTGGTTTAAGAGAAAGTATTTTAACTAGTAAAGATTTTTACCAGAAATGTTCATTTAGCTAAAAGAAGAAACTGGTAATTTAATTGGGGTAACTGAGTGATTGAACTCTGTATGCTGTTCAAGGTGTGGTGTTCACAGATGATAAACCAGTTGTAGTTCTTCACACGTTCTTCAGTCATATTTTCTAGCGAGTCTAGGCTGGTCATTGGCTGGACAAAGTTAGTAGACCAAACAAGCACATTAATATTTTAAAACATGAATGTGTTCAACCAGCCCGACACATCAGCGCTGTGGCTCATTAGCTTGTTGAACAGATATCATTCTCCAAAAACACCTTGAATATCTCAAACTGGCTTGTTACTGGTCCAAGATGGTCTACTAGCATGGACCAGCCAATGACCAGCCTAGACCAACTAGAAACCATCTACCAAATCTACATGACTCTCTTGTTCTCTGTGAAATTATGCTATGATTTTCTCCTAAATGTCTGTTATGATTAAACCATGTCTCCAAAATGAACAAACAATGTGACTCTTTGGCACTTTCAAAACATTTGTGTATTTCAACCAATCAGACACATCATTATCGCTCTAAACACACCTTGAATATCTTAAACTGGTTTAACCAACTGGCTTGTTGAGGGTCTAGCTTTGCCTAGACCACTTAGAAACCAGCTAGTATGCTCCAAAACCCTTTTTTTAGCCAAGAAAGAAGACTAGCTAAACACCAAATGCAACATACAAAGTATCTTCAAATATTATATCTTGACTCAAGAACCCTGGATCTTAAAAAGAAGAGCATTCTTTGAGGAACCAGAAGAAATAACCCTGTAGATGTCAACACATTTCCTCTCAAAACGATCGAGGCATAATGCAGACTTTATAAAACACAATAGAACTTCAGAGGGTATTAAAGAAAAATACATTCTCACTTACAGACGGACACATCTGAGGCTCGCTTTCATCGGGAGGAAATCCGGAGATTTCCATCATCAGACGCTGTTTTCTGAACTCGTCTGCTTCTCCCAGACTGCTCGGTTTCAATCCCATGGGCTTTATTTGGACAAACACAGAAATACAGACATACTTGAGATGAGAGCTGAATCACAGTGATATCAGAGCAGGGAACACAGTGACGGATCTGACCAGAATAATACACACCGGATGACATTTCTATAAGAAACACGTCCTGACTTCACCATTGGGATCATTTCTAAATGATTATATCATGTACAGAAGTCGGCCTTTCATCTGAAAGCAGATGGATCATGATGTGTACAGTTAAAGACATTCAACATAACGTTTCTCAAAGGAATTGGGCTGAACAAATTATTCAGAGAGAAAATAGAAGCCATATGAGTATTGTTCTATGAAACTAACACAAAAATGGTTCAATTATTGAAATTAAACTCCAAAAACAATTAGTTTAGAATCTCAACAACATCCCATTTCGTCATGTGACACTGAAGACTGGAGTAATGGTGCTGAAAATTCAGCTTTGCAACACAGGAATACATTATATTTTACAATATATTCACATAGAAAACAGTTATTTAAAATTGTAATAATATTTCACAATATTACTGTATTTTTGATTAAATAAATGCTGGTGAGCATAGAAGAGAAAATAAGCCAATTGTCCTTAAAGGGGTCAAATAATGCCCATTTTCCACAGGTTGATATTATTCTTTTGGGTCTTAATGAAAAGTCTGTAACATCGTTTGGTTAAAATCTTTCATTGGTAGTGTAAAAAACACCTTTTTAGCCTGTCAAAACCGCTCTTTTCAGAGGAAGCCTTATTGTGTCATTCTCCTTTAAATGTTAATGAGCTCTGCTGACTCCGCCTCCGAGCGCTCACTGAGGAACTGTTTACTTTAGCCACATTCATCGTGAAACTTGCTAATTAGCTCATTATTAGGAAAGGCGATTCGCAAAGATTCATTTAAAAAACCTTGTACTCACTTCTTCTGTAGATGAAGCTGGATCACGAATGATTCGCGCGAACATAGACGCATTTAGGTAGATCGAGGGCGCTTTCCCTTCAAAACCAAGCGTAATCCTGATAAACGTTAGAAGTAAAAGTAAAAATGAAGACTGCTATGTTCATTATTACATCCAACAAAACACCTCAATCTCTTCAGAGTCGTTCTTCTCTACGTCTGCTCCGGCGGTGAAACGACTGATGACGGCTCACTCAGGACGGGTCTGAGGTAAGACACCAGTGCAGTCTGTGCTGAAACACTGCTGTCAATCAAACTATTGTGGGCGGGGCCTGCGTCCGTGTGACGTCACACAGAGATCAGCTCGATTTGAGAAAGGGAAAAAACTAACATTTTTATCATTATAGGGGGGTTGTGTACACACACTGCCAACACACATTTCAATTCAAACAACTTGTAAAGTGCATGTAGCATTATATGACCCCTTTAATGTTTTGAATTAAGAACAATCACTGCACTATAAAACTACCATGAAAATTTCCTCGCCACACCATTTATTGCAATTAAACTACGAAAACAAGTAATTTAACATCTTAAGGTTTCAACAGGAAAGAAATCTGGGTTCATCAAGCCATTTCAATTCTGTTTATTTTCTGTGCTTTCCCACATCAGGAACATACATTTAAAACACTCACACAAAAACACACACCATTTATTCACCATAATGCACGTACAGAACAATAAAACACACCTTTAGCACCAGCTTACATAAAACTAAACACCCTTAAAACCTTTGTCTTTAAATTACACAACCTTCATCTGAGTGTGAAAACATATTCACTGGAGATCCACGGAAAAAATAAAAACATGGCATAAGACAGCTTTGGTTTTCCACTTGATTGGAGAAATGCAGAGAGAAGCTGAACTGAACCGTAAGGCCTGTTTCACACGCTGAGAGGGTTTCTGCTGCAAATCTATACAAATAAAGTGATTTCTGGGTTTATACATGAGTACCTCCTTTACTGATGGACAAAAATCATGATGAAATCATAAGTGAGTTGTTAGTTTTACTTTTTGTTTGTCAAGCAGCATGGACATTTTGATTGATTTGGCATGTTATTCAATGTCTGCATGTTACAAAACAGCACATGCATTTCCATTTTTGGAGAAAAAAAACAGCAAGTTTTACATGCAATTGAAGAAAATTGCAAAGTAAACTGGACTGAATCCAGATGATTCAAAGGAGAAGCCCATTGTAAAAGGTCATGCTAATAAAAAGGTTCACAGATCATTTTCACCATGTTCAGTATGGCACTCACAGATTAAGAAAAAGCTCAGAAATGAAACTCTACTTGCTAAAATAAGTATGCACTGCGATATGTGTGAAACAGGCCTAAGAGCTCTAGAATGAAACTCTTAAGGCATGGGATCACGAAATGATCAAAATTGCTGAACATGTAAAATGCTTTGGATAAGATGCATAAATGCAACAGAAACACGTAAACCAATCAGCAACTGCACTTTTGGACCATCAAGGCCTGAAAACAACTAGCGTACGAGAACACACACACACACACACACACACACACACACACACACACACACACACACACACACACACTACATCCACAATACAGGCCTTTATGAGGAAATCTCACGAAACCTGTGAAAAACATGTTTCACCTCAAAATCAAAAGAATAAGAAAACATCCAGACACTACAGAAATATCATCAAGGAAATAACACCATAAAGGAGCAGTTCACCCAAAAATGAAAATTTGCTGAAGATGTACTCACCCTCAGGCAATCCAAGATGTAGATGAGTTTGTTTCTTCATCAGATTTGGAGAAATGTGTTTCTGCATCAGTGTCTCAGCAATGGATGCTCTGCAGTGAATGGGTGCCGTCAGAATGAGAGTCTGATAAAAACATCACAATAATCTCCAGTCCATCAGTTAACATCTTGGAGAAGCCATGTGTAAGCAAATCTATCATTAAGATGTTTTAACTTCCAACCATTGATTCCAGATGAAATAAGAAAGAGTCCATAATCCATAATAAGACTTCCTCCAGTAAAAAAGTGGTCTCGTCTGATTCATGAGTGTGGTTTTGATGTGAGAGACAACAGGAGATAGACTTTTTCACTGGAGTTAGCGTTATTATGGATTACAGACCCATATTTTGTCCATAAGCAACAGTTTGCTGACGGCACCCATTCACTGCAGAGGATTCATTGGTGAGTGATGGAATGCTACATTTCTCCAAATCTGTTCCAATATAGAAACAAACTCATCTGCATATTAGATAGGCTAAAGATGAGTCAAATATCAGCAAATGTAAAAAATTTTTTACTCTAATGGTCCTAAAATAGGCTTAATTTTCTTTATGCAAAAAAAAATAAATATTGATTTTGGGGTGAAATATAAAATTGATCTTATATGAAATTTTGCTTTGACTGTTCACATTCATGTTTGTGGGTGTGAATAAGCAAAACTGAATGAAAAGCACCTATAGTTTTACGAACACATTTATCTGCATTCGGTTAGCTTATTCAATTATGTAAAGACTATGTTCAAAATAAACCCAGGCCTCACTTATAAAACATTTTTTTTGTGCATATGAATGTGTATATATATGACAATTCGTCAAAAACGAGGCCTGAGATTTGGTCCCCATCCATGCTGTAATTATAAGAGCCCTTATACAAAGCTCTCGGTTTTACTCCGTACATTAAACACAGTGTGGTAACAAAGTACATAACGTCTCGTAATCAGAAGCATCGGCTCTTTTTATAATGTGTGAAAAGTACGTTCAGATACTTCTGCATAAAGTTCTACAAGATATCAATAATCAGCGTTAAAACGTCTCGTGGGTTGTTTTGCTTGAACAGAAGGCAATCGTGTGGGCTGACCGGATCTATAGATGCAGTCAGAATCACCGTCTACTGTTTACCATAGATATACATTCATTTCTTTAGTCAACAACAAGAGAAATACATGATATATTAAAATTGGGATTTTTTAATAGGAAAGGAAAGCACCAAAACAAGTGTGATTTTCGCGCTTCAAATAAAGCAAAAAATTCATTATAATTTAGTTTTCAGTCAATCTGAATAAAATAAGCTGAAACACAAGATGTGTAATTTTAGTATTTACAGTTTTTTCATTTTCATTTTAATTTAAGTTTGTTATTTTAAAGTAAATAATGTTTTATTAAAAAAAATTATGTTTTCTTAAATATTTAACTTTAGTACTCAAACTTATTTTATTTCAGTAAGTTGGCAACATTCAACATTTTTAAGTTTTTCATCAAATATTTATATTAATTTTTTTTTTTTGATTAACGATGTTTAAGTTTTTTAGTTAATAAAAACAACACTGAAGTGCTGCGAATACAAGCAATTCAGCAACAAGATGACAAAAGATGCATCTAGAATCACAGTTTTCTTCTGCTTTTCTGTGCAATGAGGTAATTTTCTGACATTCATTTATCATATTTCATATTTATATTAAAAAATGCACAGTCTACTGCTGCATATGTTCAAAAGTGAGTCCACATGCATCTCTTTCCATCTTGTCTATAAACTTCTCACCATCATTGCTTGACTTTTTTCTTTTTCAAATGTCTGAGAGAAATTATTTATTTTTTGCTTAATTTAAGACACAAATATTTAAATCGTTCCCCATAGAAATGAATAGATAACTACGGTAACAATCTTTCTCTACCCGGCCGTATCTATGGTGTTTCACGAGTGCAGCGCCATCTGTTGTCCATCTTTGTGAAGCTGCAGCCTCTCTTTCTCCACCTGCAGGCGCTCTTTCTCAATCTGCAGTCGTCCCGACTCAAACTTGAAGAACTGCAGTCTCTCCTTCTCCAGCAGGAGGCGCTCTTTCTCTAACTTCAGCTTCTCCGTCTCCAAATCCACCACCATTGGCCAAGCCAGCTTCCTGTCCTTCTCTCCATCCAATGAGGACGACGAGGGGGCAGAGGATGACGTGGTGGGCGTGGCTACAGGCGTCGAGGGGGCGGGGCTCTGCTGGAGGGGCGTGTTCTGTTGCAGCTGCAGTCGTAATCGTTCTCGCTCCACCTGCAGACGCTCCTTCTCCAGCTGCAGCCGCTCTCTCTCCACCTCGCCCTGCCTCAACCGCTCCTTCTCCACCAGGAGGCGCTCTTTCTCCACCTGCAGCCGTTCGGACTCCACCTGTAAGCGGTGCTTCTCCAGGTCCAGTCTCTGCCTCTCCAGTGCCACCAGCAGACTTGTGTTCTCCCCTCCGGTCAGGCCCAATCCAGCTACGCCCATCCCGATCACGCCCCCGACTCCAAGTTGCAGGTCTCGACTCGCCGTCGGGCCCGATGTGGGCTTGGTGGAGCTCAGCATGCCGAATTCATTGATATGAGCGAAGACCTCAGGAACTCGGCCCTCGCGGTCCATATCAGGGAGGATGGAGGGAAAACAGTCTTCATCGTCCTCCTCACCCTCACCACCTTCTCCAACCTCCGCCTCCAACTAGACAGACACAAAGTCAGCAGCAAATATGAGCAAATATTTGTTTCGTCATAGCATGATTTTAGAGAAAATGTTTAAGGTTAACTTGGAAGAGTAGGTATTTCAATTTAAGTGGAATTTCAGGGCATTGTAGCAAAGATAAACACTCCCATGTATCATCTTTCCAGAATGATTTCCAATAGTAGTTTCTTATTATTTGAGGTGCTGATTCCAAAAATAATGGCTGTTTGCACAAAACATGAAGCATTTTTGCTTTAAAAAGTGTTTGTAAGGTGAAGAAGTCTTGTAATCAGCAGAACAATTGCCACAAAGACATGATTCCTGTCTTCCTCTAAATCAGATTATAACTATTTGTGTAATTCTCAGCCTGCTTTCACATGCAAGACATTATATTTTATGCCCTGATTTTAGGGTTATAATTATGGCCAGTGATTGAAGAAATTGCAAACATCAACCTACTTGTACAACCAACCAAACAGACACAGAAAATTACTGATTTTTACATTTTATTTGTTGTTGTTAATTTTTTTGAAAAATTTAATTTTGTGAAAAAAACCTGGAAAAAATGTTAGATATTTTTTAAATCAGCTTAAGATATTTTAATGTTCTTCAAAGAAGTCTCTTCTGCTCACCAAGGCTGAATTTAATTTGATGAAAAATACAATAAAAACTGTAAAATTGTGAGATATTATTACAATTTAAAATAAGTGTTTTCTATGTGAATATAATGTCAAATGTAATTTATTCCTATGATGCAAAGCTGTATTTTCAGCATCATTGCTCCAGTCTTCAGTGTCACATGATCTTCAGAAATCATTATAATATACTGATTTACTGCTCAAGAAACATTTCTGATTATTATCAATGCTGAAAACAGTTGTGCTGCCTCATGTTTTTGTGTAAACCGTGATGCATTTTGTTTTCAGGATACTTTGATGAATAGAAAGTTCAAAAGAACAGCATTTATTTGAAACAGAAACTTTTGTAACATTATAAACTGTCACTTTTGGTCAGTTTAATGCATCCTTGCTGATAAAAAGTTAATTTCTGTCAAACAAAAGCCGCCAAACTGAACAGTTTGCAACATCCAAATGCTTAATGACTTATGCCCACCATGTGTGAGGATTACCCAGGATGCCCACGATCTGATGAAAGCTGTATAAGTAGTTTCTGTGTCTAGTACATACTCTGTAGCTGCTGGCCTCGTCGTCCTCCATTTTGACTCCAGGTGTGTGTGTGCTGGGCTCCCCGAGGTCCGTCAGGTCCTGCCAGTCGCACGATGAGTCTTTG
Organism: Schizopygopsis pylzovi; assembly: GCA_027422435.1. NCBI lineage: Eukaryota > Metazoa > Chordata > Actinopteri > Cypriniformes > Cyprinidae > Schizopygopsis > Schizopygopsis pylzovi. Next base: position 54,646,904 of record CM049817.1, on the reverse strand, counting down.
GAAAACCCACTGAGGTCCAGCGACTGATCGCCGTCACCCAGAGACGCGTCATTTTCAGGAGACGAAGCTTCAAACTCCTGCTTCAATCCCGACGCCAACTCGACCTGAAGCTGCTTTCGTTTCATCAATGCGCGCCAGTCCAGGTAGCGCCGCTTGACCTCGGCCGCCGTCCGCAGCTCCCCCTCGCCGAGCGCGTTCACGCTGTCAGCCACCTCCTCCCACGCACGCCGCTTCAGCTCGTTGATGGCCATGTTCTGCTGGCGGGAGAACAAGATCTCACGCCGCTTGTGGATCTCGCGGATCAGAGTCTGAGTTTCCTTCACGCTGTAGTTGCTCTTCCTCTTCCTCTTTAGGTGCTTCATCTGCAGGAAGTCCATGCTGGAGATGATCGGCTACTGAGAAATCATTGGATGCTGAACAAGTCACTCCAGACACATCTTCAAGTTCATACTGACACACTTTTGTGTTTCTGCCAGTAGGAAAGTCTTGAGGTCATTCAGAGGTCAAACAGGATCAGACATCTGGTCTCCTACAACAAAACAAACACACAATTTATACACATAATAAACGTATGTTCAGTAACATTTGAATAAATCTGATATATCTGTACATTATTTCTTGTGCACAAAACCAGCTATGAACAAAACCTGAAACATATATTCCTTATATGTGACCCAGGAGCATAAAAGCAGTCATAAGTAGCACGGGTATATTTGTAGCAATAGCCAACAATACATTGTATCGGTCAAAATTATACATTTTTATTTTATGCCAAAAATCATAAGAATATTTATTAAAGATTATGTTCCATGAAGACAGTTTGTAAATGTCCTACTGTAAATATATCAAAACTTCATGTTTGATTAGTAATATGCATTGCTAAAGAACTTAATTTGAACAACTTTAAAGATGATTTTCTCAATATTTAGATTTTTTTGCATCCTCAGATTCCAGATATTCAAATCGTTTTATCTCAGTTAAATATTGTCCAAAAAAACCACACATCAATTATTTATTTAGCTTTCAGATGTTTAATTCTCAATTTCAAAAATGTGACCCTTATGACAGGTTTTGTGGTCCAGGGTCACACATTTATAAAATATACATCAGCGTTCAGAAGTTTGGGGTTGGTACGATTCGTTTAATGTTTCTGAAAGTCTGTTCTGCTCATCAAGTTTGGATTTATTTGATTTAAAAAATAATACAGTAAAAAAGTGAAATATTATAGCAATTAAAATAAGTGTTGAATATATTTTAAAACGTAATTTATTCCTGTGATGCTAATCTGTATTTTCAGCATCATTACTCCAGTCTTTGGTGTCACATAATCCTTCAGAAATCGTTCTAATGTGTTAGAACTAAAATTAAAAATAATAATTTGATCATGCTATATATATGATCAAACCATCATATATGATGACGCATCTTTACTGAATAAAAGTATACATTTTTACCCCAAAAAACGAATTTAAATACATAGTATACAAATTTAATGTGTAAAAAATCCATTAAGCGTAAACTTTTTAATGGTAGTGTTGATCATGTACAGTTATTTTTTTCCCCAAAATACAATAGCTATCGAAATACACAGTAACTATGTTAAAACTATGGTTTCAGCCACCACCACTGTCCTAAAATATATATAAATATTATTTTTTAAATGACAGAAAGAGTCTGAAAGCTTCTTATGATGTTTGAAGGAGATTCATAATACCGTATTACCATTTCATACCATAACACAGGGAGTATTAGTAGTAAATATGGCGGGGTTTTTTTGTAGAACAATATAGTTAGAAAGAAATATTTTGTCAGGTATATCCATATATAGCATGATTATCAATATGACATCTCATAGCGCGAATACTATTATTTTTATCAAACATAAACACATCAGTGCGGCTGTTGTGTTTTTGCAGTTCAATTATAAACATGTCGCCAGAAAGCGCTTCTATAGGAACCAATACTATTATGTTTTCTACACATATGGCTCTTTATATAACAAAAAATAAACGCCATAACACACGCCACAAAAAAAACCGCCATGCTTTTTGGATTTATTTATTCAAACACTCACCGGTAAAGAAAAGCATCAGCCACTCCATCCACACGCGTCCCGCTCCGCCTCCACTACCGAACTGAGCCGAACACTTCCGACAACGCGCGATTGGTCAACGAACGTCACCGCCCTCTCCATCAGCCAATCAGACGAGGCGCTCACTGTTCAGCGCCGCCCACAGCATATTCTTCCGGATCCGGATGTGTGTGGTTTGGAACCCATGTGCAGGCTGCCGGAGAAAGCAAAACAAATGCTACGAATTGCATAAGACAATATATAATATGACAATAATGATGACTTAATTAATATTATAATCATTCATTCACTATATATAAGAGCTATTAATGATGCGTATTTCTATAGGATAATAACAGGGCTGTCATTGAGTGTTGTGGTTGTCAGGAATGGACGGGGTCCGGTGGGCGTTCCGCTGCGGCTCGTGGGTACCGACCCGTTCCGAGTGGACCCTGGCGGCCCGGTGCGTTCAGCGGGAGGAGAAAGAACGGATCGCGCAGTTCGTGTTCGCCAAAGATGCCAAATCCGCCATGGTGGGTGCAACACACTGATGGAGACTTCACAACAAATAGCAGGTTTATCTTAGTAAATAATAATTGTGACCTTTTTTTGCACTTCTGATATTTAATATTATGGTAATATTATTTGTTTTGTTAATATTTGACTTTGCACAACTTTGCTGTAAACTCCTTGATACAAGTACAGGTTACTGAAGATGACTCAAATTGAAATTAAATATAGATTTGCTATAATAGATAGCAAAATGCCAAAAATTACATCTACTAACCTTTTATGATAATTTTTTCTGCATTTTTATGCATGCATTTATTAATTCATTCATTCGTTTATTTATTTACTTATTTCTGCATTCATTTATTTCATGAATCACTCAATTAATATAATTATAAAATTTTATTTATGCATTTTCTTTATTTAATTTATTATTTATTATTTATTGGTTCGTTTATTTACATATTCTTTATTTATGCATAATTGATTAAATCATTTTAATTTATTTATACATCAATTCACTTATTCATTCAGGCATTCGTCATTTATTGATTGATTGATGCATACATTCATTTAATAATTAATTGGTTAGTTTATATATTTATTCATCCATTTATTTATTTAGTTCATTAGTTAGCATTCCCTTATAATTTATTGATTTCTGCATTCATTTGTTTACGATACGATATAACTTTATTGTCAGACAAAGTCTGAAATCTGTCTTGCGTTACAGCAGGTTCACTCACACTTACACACTTTACCTCATGGACAAAAGAGCAACACAACTTTCACAGTCACAAAAAAAACCTTCTCAAAGCTCCGTTACAGATGTCATTTTTGTGTAACTAATACTGTTTGGTGTACAAATGAATACTTTAGCCTAATTTGATTATATCTCGGATTTATTTAGTGGTTTAATAATAGTACCATGCTGTCTGCTGGTCTTTACATGTCTTTGTGTGTTTGCATCAGGCCGGTCGTCTGCTGATCAGAAAGCTGGTGTGTGAGAAGATGGGTTTTGCATGGGACGGGTTTCGGCTGGAAAGAACAGCGCGGGGGAAACCGTTCCTGCCACGGACCTCATCCACCCCCGGCGTCACCCACTGGAACTTCAACGTGTCCCATCAGGGAGAATACGCCGTGCTGGCAGCAGAACCGGGACGCCAGGTGGGCGTAGACGTGATGAAGACCAGCAGACCAGGTAACTTTCAGTGCCCTTGAGCTCCTCCTATGTCACCAACACAACACCAGACACTGCAGCTCCATCAGCGGCCAGCAGGTGTCGCTCTATACCTGTGCTTTAGGCAGAGCAGGCATCTCTCTATACCTGTGCTGTAGCAGAGCAGGCGTCTCTCTATACCTGTGCTGTAGGGAGAGCAGGTGTTGCTCTATACCTGTGCTTTAGGCAGAGCAGGTGTCTCTCTATACCTGTGCTGTAGGCAGAGCAGGCGTCTCTCTATACCTGTGCTGTAGCAGAGCAGGCGTCTCTCTATACCTGTGCTGTAGGGAGAGCAGGTGTTGCTCTATACCTGTGCTGTTAGGCAGAGCAGGTGTCTCTCTATACCTGTGCTGTAGGCAGAGCAGGCGTCTCTCTATACCTGTGCTGTAGGGAGAGCAGGTGTTGCTCTATACCTGTGCTTTAGGCAGAGCAGGTGTCTCTCTATACCTGTGCTGTAGGCAGAGCAGGCGTCTCTCTATACCTGTGCTTTAGGTAGAGCAGGCGTCTCTCTATACCTGTGCTGTAGCAGAGCAGGCGTCTCTCTATACCTGTGCTGTAGGGAGAGCGGGTGTTGCTCTATACCTGTGCTTTAGGCAGAGCAGGTGTCTCTCTATACCTGTGCTGTAGGCAGAGCAGGCGTCTCTCTATACCTGTGCTTTAGGTAGAGCAGGCGTCGCTCTATACCTGTGCTTTAGGCAGAGCAAGTGTCGCTCTATACCTGTGCTTTAGCAGAGCAAGCGTCTCTCTATACCTGTGCTGTAGGCAGAGCAGGCGTCTCTCTATACCGGTGCTGTAGCAGAGTAGGTGTCGCTCTATACCTGTGCTGTAGGCAGAGCAGGCGTCTCTCTATACCTGTGCTGTAGGGAGAGCAGGCGTCTCTCTATACCTGTGCTTTAGGCAGAGCAAGTGTCGCTCTATACCTGTGCTTTAGCAGAGCAAGCGTCTCACTATACCTGTGCTGTAGGCAGAGCAGGCGTCTCTCTATACCGGTGCTGTAGCAGAGTAGGTGTCGCTCTATACCTGTGCTGTAGGCAGAGCAGGCGTCTCTCTATACCTGTGCTGTAGCAGAGCAGGTGTCTCTCTATACCTGTGCTTTAGGCAGAGCAGGCGCCGCTCTATACCTGTGCTGTAGGTAGAGCAGGTGTCGCTCTATACCTGTGCTTTAGGCAGAGCAGGTGTCGCTCTATACCTGTGCTGTAGGCAGAGCAGGCGTCTCTCTATACCTGTGCTGTAGCAGAGCAGGTGTCTCTCTACACCTGTGCTGTAGGCAGAGCAGGCGTCTCTCTACACCTGTGCTGTAGGCAGAGCAGGCGTCTCTCTATACCTGTGCTGTAGGGAGAGCAGGTGTTGCTCTATACCTGTGCTTTAGGCAGAGCAGGTGTCGCTCTATACCTGTGCTGTAGCAGAGCAGGCGTCTCTCTATACCTGTGCTGTAGCAGAGCAAGCGTCTCTCTATACCTGTGCTGTAGGGAGAGCAGGTGTTGCTCTATACCTGTGCTTTAGGCAGAGCAGGTGTCTCTCTATACCTGTGCTGTAGGTAGAGCAGGCGTCTCTCTATACCTGTGCTGTAGGGAGAGCAGGTGTTGCTCTATACCTGTGCTTTAGGCAGAGCAGGTGTCGCTCTATACCTGTGCTGTAGGCAGAGCAGGCGTCTCTCTATACCTGTGCTGTAGGGAGAGCAGGTGTTGCTCTATACCTGTGCTGTAGCAGAGCAGGTGTCTCTCTATACCTGTGCTGTAGGCAGAGCAGGCGTCTCTCTATACCTGTGCTGTAGGGAGAGCAGGTGTTGCTCTATACCTGTGCTTTAGGCAGAGCAGGTGTCGCTCTATACCTGTGCTGTAGGCAGAGCAGGCGTCTCTCTATACCTGTGCTGTAGCAGAGCAGGTGTCTCTCTATACCTGTGCTGTAGGCAGAGCAGGCGTCTCTCTATACCTGTGCTTTAGGCAGAGCAGGCGTCGCTCTATACCTATGCTTTAGGCAGAGCAGGCGTCTCTCTATACCTGTGCTGTAGGCAGAGCAGGCGTCGCTCTATACCTGTGCTTTAGGCAGAGCAGGCGTCGCTCTATACCTGTGCTTTAGGCAGAACAGGCGTCGCTCTATACCTGTGCTTTAGGCAGAGCAGGCGTCGCTCTATACCTGTGCTTTAGGCAGAACAGGCGTCGCTCTATACCTGTGCTTTAGGCAGAGCAGGCGTCGCTCTATACCTGTGCTTTAGGCAGAGCAGGCGTCGCTCTATACCTGTGCTTTAGGGAGAGCAGGCGTCGCTCTATACCTGTGCTTTAGGCAGAGCAGGCGTCGCTCTATACCTGTGCTTTAGGCAGAGCAGGCGTCTCTCTATACCTGTGCTTTAGGCAGAGCAGGCGTCGCTCTATACCTGTGCTTTAGGCAGAACAGGCGTCGCTCTATACCTGTGCTTTAGGCAGAGCAGGCGTCTCTCTATACCTGTGCTTTAGGCAGAGCAGGCGTCTCTCTATACCTGTGCTTTAGGCAGAGCAGGCGTCGCTCTATACCTGTGCTTTAGGCAGAGCAGGCTGGGAGAGCATGTAGCGCAGAAAGGGGTTTTGAGTCGCATCCTTTCTGGCTTTGCTGTAAAATTTACATTTGTATCAGTTCATAGAAACCATGTTTCTGTGTGGAACAAGATTAATAAATTACCGATTTGTCTTGCTTTTATTAAATAATGCAGAGTTCTATGTACTATCTTATGACGCCTACATTTAAATATCAAAAACCTGTTCAATATTAAGCGACTGCATCTGTACACAGAGGTAAATCAAATATAAAAATCATAAAAGAGGTCAATTATATTCTAAAGGAACAGTAGCAAAAGCAGCGTTTAAATGTAAAGGTCAAAGAAAAGTTGGGGAAATTATTATAAAAAAATTGAAGTAGAAGATTTTTGGTGCAGAAACCTTCACTAAAGTGAAATTGAAGGATAAAACAAAAGCAGCTTTCAGGTGATTTCTCTGTGTGTTTGTGTGCACCTCAGGCAGTCGCTCCGTACAGGAGTTTTTCCGGATCATGAATCGTCAGTTCACGGATCTGGAGTGGACAAACATCCGGACGGCCGGATCGGACTGGGACCAACTGGACATGTTTTATAGGCACTGGGTAACTATAGCAACCGCTTCTTCCTGTAGCATCATCATCATCATCATCATCTCCCGACACACACACACACACATCTAGAAGCATATCGCAGCGGGAGTGAAATTGTGCTGTTCCAATTCTGATGCCTGTTTCCATGGCGATGTGATCTCATCACTTCAGCATGACTCAGTTATGCCAGTCTGTGGTCATTTGAGGACTCTCATAAACACACTCTCTCTCTCTCTCTCTCTCTCTCTCTCTTCTCTCGTGTACTTGTATCAGTAAAATGTGCTGTAGGTGAGAATGTGGTCAGTCCACACACACACACACACACACACACACACTCACCTAGCTGTCCAAACCTAACCTTACAAGAACAATACATGCATTTTTTAATTTTTAGTAAAAAAAAAAAGCTTTATTTGCCTTATTTATAAATAATTTGACCTTTGAGGATGTCTACAGAATATCTCACAGTAGTCAAATTAATTTGAACATTTTTTAGTTTTATAACAAAGCAAGACATATTAAAGTGGTAATGTTATGGTTGTTTTTTTGGGCTAAATCGGGTTTTAGATGGGATGTCTACGACAGCTTAAAAATAACTGCATTGACTATGTACAGATAAGTGCAACGGTAATATGAATTATGTTTATTGTTTATTCTTTAATTCTAACATTGAATTGTACTGAAACTGTTATACAGTTGAATTTATTTATACCATAGTCCCACAGATTATTTGTGGCCGCATATATGCAGATTAATTATCTGCCAGCGGGAGGCGCTGTTGTTGCGGGAGAGCTCGAGGTTTGCCCGGTAACACTAAACAAATCAGAGCTCTGCTCACAAACACTGCTTTAACAGACATTATATGCAAGATGAAATTAAAATGGCATCCAACATTTTCTGAAAACAGTTGGTTTGCATCAGAAACAAAGTGATATAAAAACACCAGCATGGGGTTCGATTTTGAAACACTCAACAAAGCATTTTCCCCACCTGCCAACAAATCAGATTTCAGTAGGCGGGATTTACAATTTGTGATGTCACAAATACAAGAAAACAACTTTGTAGTCTAAACGAGCCGTTCGCTGTAGTTCTTGAAAAGGGATTTAATTTTTTTTTTAAATATCTCCCTTTGGAGTGGACTTTGAGATTTGTAACTTTGTAGATCATTTTATACCCAAACATACACAATACACACGGACTAAAATTAAAAAAGTGAAAAAGCATAATAGTACCCCTTTAAAAATAAATAAGTGTCACAATAACTAGATGAATACAAAAATATATCAGAGTATAACGCTGATTTTACCAAAGTAATTGTATATTATGTATGTTGTTCAAGAAAATGAATTTTTAAGTAATATAATTAATTAATATTAATATATATGTTTTTCATAACACTAATATATAATTCAAATACGTTGTTAAATAATTATTATTAATACTGTTTAAGAAAATATTACATTAATTATACAAGTAATATTTTAAGATAATTTCTTATTTTTACTTTAAGAACTAATAAAAGTGACTGGTGTTTCCACAACTTGCCACCAGTCTCAAAAGTAAGGTCAGATTTAGCCCATACAGCGAAGTAAACATTATTTTGTACACGGTTTTGCCTTGCGTACTGAATACTGGGTTCACATACTATTTTAGTGATCCATATAGACACTAAATTATTTAGGCATTTCATGCTGAATATATGCAGAGGCCTGGTTACCTCTGATTGGTCTGTTTTTCTGCCCGTCGAGGCGCTGAAGGAGAGCTTCATCAAAGCGATTGGCACAGGGCTGGGCTTCGACCTGCAGAGGGCGGAGTTTCACATCTCGCCCAATCAGATGCGAGAGGGGCAGGTGTACCGGCAGACACGGATGTACCTGGACAACGAAGAAGAGGACTGGACATTTGAGGTGTCTCTTACCTTCACAGTTTACCAGCATTACTAACTAGTCCTTCAGCACATCCTCTCACCCCACGAGACAGTGTGTGTGTGTGTGTGTGTGTGTGTGTGTGTGTGTGTGTGTGTGTTTCTCATGCGCTCTGTCTGGAGTCCTGCAGTGCTGCTTCGTCTGTCAGAGCGTGTGAACGTGACACAGATCACAGATGCTTCTCGTTTCCTAGACAGAGCTCACGTTCTTCATTCCTCTGGACTTTTCATCTCCCAACTGCAAACAAAAAAGCCATTCAGCAGCAGAAACAAAAAAAAAACGGGGAAAAATGTCAGAATTATGACATGTAAAGACAGAACAGCTAGAAAGAAAGTCAGAAATCTGCATTTGTATCTGAAACATTTTCATTGGTGGAAACAGGCTTCCAGTATTTATATGTATAGGCATATATTTAACATTTTATATATATATATATATATATATATATATATATAACATTATTATTATAATTATCTATCTGTCACATATATATATATATATATATATATATATATATATTACACACAAAAGTTTGTAAAAAATTACTGTTAATTAGTAATCACTTTAATTAATACTAATTAATTACTACTATTAATTGTATAATTTCACTATATATGAAAGCCTGTTTCCACCACAGAATAAATAAAACAAAATATTAAAATATATATATCACCTAGATCTCATATAATAGCCCTATACAATGGTTATTGTTCAATAAATTCAGCTTTTTTACATTTTTTTATTATTAATATTTTTTAGATAGTTTTTTTTTACTATTTTGTAGAAGGAGGGCGAGAGAGGAAATAGTATTATTATTATTATTATTATAATGAAATATGAAAACATAACTCGTAATTGACGTTTTTTGTTTTTCAGGAGATTTTATTGGACAAAGATCACCACATCGCTGTGGCGCAGGGAAAACCAGATATCAGCACATCAGAAGTGAGTTTAACGATTTCAACACGATTTTAGAGGTCAAGACAGTTCATGACAGTGTTCCTGTGGTTCAGTGGTTAGAGCATTGCGTTAGCAGCGCAAAGGTTGTGGGTTCGATTCCCAGGGAACACATGTACTGACAATAAATGTATAACCTGAATGCTCTGTAAGTCACTTTGGATAAAAACATCTGCTAAATGCATAAATGTAATGTAATACATCATAATACTTTGTATTATAGGAGGACGGTGGGACGGTTTGTGAAGCTCCGCCCCTTTCGTTCACACTGTTGAGTTTCAGCGATCTGGTGTCTAAAGCCACGCCCCTTCTAGAGGAAGACCCCGCCTACTGGGAGAGATTTCAGAGCAAGAAGGAAGCATCTTTAAGACAAAGTGAACAGCAGTGAATAAATTGCATGGTATATGTATATTGGGGTCATTTTTTTAACTCTGCATCTTTAAAAAAAAAATGACTGAATATACTTCATCTTTATTACAACATCATTATTTTCACAGTGACAATGGATGTTCACAAGTCAACCAAGTTTTTCAGTCATCGATATCATCAAACTGATTTGTCTAAGAAGGCAAAAACCAGCTATTGATGACGTTTGTGCAGCTGTTTTCCCTCCAAAATGATGTCACTTCCTGGAGGATAATGTCATCAAGGACCTGGCTTCAGTTAGTTAATGGGATATAAACTGAGTTTTATTATACAGTATGACATCTGATGGGAACATGAAAAATATACTGCATAGGAATGATCCATTTATATAAGAGATGAGTTTATTCTCCCAACCTTCACCTCCTAAAGTCTCTCTCTCTCTCTCTCTCTCTCTCCTCCATCTGCCACTGGTCTATTTTTATCCGCAGACATTCAGCAGGCCATTAGCTCGGTGTGTTTGGAAGGTCCTGCTTTTAACAAATCGCTGCTGTTCGGACGCAGGTATGCGTTTCCGCTCCTGCTGTTTCCGCTCTTGTGCAGTTATTTTATTTGTGTGGTAAAGTCCCGCCCCTCACGCTGATTGACAGGAGCTGCAGCCACACAGCTTGTGAGTTACTGAGCCTGTCCAAACTCGTACAGTAGAGGTTAAAGAGCAAATTCTATTACAGCGAAGCAGACCGGTCGAGGATGAACTCATCGGAAACACAGATGGGATCCGATTTGGATTAAACTGTACCCACATGTAATTACATTTATTTTTCTAAAGTAGGAAAATAGAAACTAGATTGAGTGATGTACATTTCAAATTGAAATTTTAATATAAATGATTTAATGATGCAATTTAATAATGCATCCTCCAATTAAAGTCTTGTTTTGGTTGCGCATGATTTGCTTTTTCTTAACGTTGTCTAAACCAGACAGAAAAAAAAAAAAGTTTAATATGGTAATAAAAATGATCCAAAATTAAGCATTAACCATAATGATAGCTGAACAAACTCAGGGTTACAGGATTAGTTTTGAGTCAACAAAACCAAACCGGCTTTGTTGGTACCATGAAGCTGATCTGAAATCAACTTTCTGTCGACTCAGACTTGATCCTGAGTTAATAAAGCGCGTGCACGTGAAAGTGTGACATCAGTAATGAGCAGCCAATCACATGCCTTGAAACTGTGATTCACTTCTTAGATAAAGATTGAACAATATGAAGATTTAAACACATTTACACAGCACGATCATCAAACGATCTATCCAGGAAAACATCTTACCACATAAGTGCAAGTAAAAGTTGTAAAGTTAGTTTATAGAGTTGATCATATTTATTGGTATAAAATCCTCAAAATCTAACTCAGTCATGTTAGAAGCTATTGATTCTAAAACGTATTTATATTGTATATTATCTATACGGTTATATTAATTTTAAAATAAAAGCTTAATTAATAAACTAAGCTGGCTTGTGTAATGGATTTAAGGGTATAATAGTTATAGAAATGTATGTAGCGTCCTTTAATTTGGAGTTATAGAAACTGGAGGAGTGGCTTTATTGCATCAGAGACGTGTCACTTTGCTTGAAGCGGACTTGGTCAACTTTCGGTTTGAGATCTTTAAACCAGAACATAACCAGGTTAGCTGTGGTGCATGAGTTACTATGGGATGAAATCTGAGAAAAACCAAACCACTGTCATGGTACCTAAAACCCAGAGTTGGCGCAAACCAAAATAGAAATACCTGTTTTTGGGCTTGATGTAAATTATATCCTGATGTTTAATAAATTATTACATCTTACTAGTAATTTTTAGGATTTCTTATAATCATCATATAAATATTAATCGTGTTATTTGAATTAAATTGTGTTTTTTTGGCTTTACAAAGTATGTTAGTGATGATTAATGTTCCATAAATTATTGCATCAATTAGATCAGATTTTGATGCCATAACTATCCATTTAATAATGAAATGCATCCTGAAATACTGCACAAATACAGTCCAGTGCGATGCTGAAACCAAACGCTTCCTAAATCACACGCTCATGAAACCAGGAGAACGAGCGAGAGCTGCATTAAAGAGAACAGCTCTCCTCCTCTGAGAGTATTTCTGTTAAAGATTTATCAGAGTCCGGAGTAAATCAGGATCGAGATGCACAAGTGTGTGTCTGTTTTCTGTCTGTTTGACGGAAAGTATTCCCAGGACCAAAGGTTAAAACAACAGTATCGCTGTCCCATGAGAACGAACCTCTGAAGGGGTTTGTTCTATTCAGAAGGTCACAAGACAAAAGAGCAACTACAGTCTGTGTGATTTACTGGCTCGCTCAACAGTGAACGTGTTTGGTTTCAGTCGTTGTGGACTGCGGTGCTCGGCCATCACACACACACACACAAGCGTCGCGGTCCATACTCTTCTCCCGGACGACTTCTGTCCACCCGCCAGTTTCCTGATTTACTGTGTTAATTACTATCCCTGTGATTCTGTCCTACAGCCGTGATGGAGGCCCTGCGGGAGCCAAGATGGAGCTCGGACTCACAGATGCCTTGCAGAAACACACGAGCATGTGAAGCTGCAGAACGTTTACAGCACAGACAGACAGATAGATGACGATCAGCTGTGATTGGGAATCAGTCTGAATGAACAATGTAGTGGTGTTAATGCGAAGACTAATTAAAAAAAGTAAACAACTCACAAACTTACATATAGCCGCTGTTAAAATGTCATGAAAACATGGAGATACGGGCCGGGGGTTGTGTCCACAACACTTTTTATTGGGCAAGTGTGAACACAATCTCTGGCTAAACATCATGCCGTGTATGTTTCATTCACACTCGAAGCTTTCGCACAGAAAGTCCTAAACAATAGTAACTTATGAGGTGCCAGGAAAGCCCTAATGTGGACAAAAGCATCCAGCATCACTGTAGCGAAGCTGATTATAGAGCAGAAACATCCTTTGACAGATGAAACGGGAAAACAACACACAAATGTGACAATATATGGTTTTTAAGTGTCAAAAACTGAAATTGCCATCACTTTTATTTGAGTAACGAATATTGTAGTGCATTACTTTTAAAGGTAACTTTCCCCAATACTGCGAACAATAGATAGAACAAATGATAGATAGAAAGAACGAACAAATAAATAATTGATATAGACCGATAGATAGTTTCATCAATCTGGAGTGTGTGTGTGTGTGTGTGAACTGATTTTCTCACCCATCCTCCTCTATGACACACACTCTCCTCTGTTACCACGGCAACCATCCCAGCACAGCCAGCTTTGCCATAGCAACAAGAACACGTGTGATACAGGCAGTCATCCAAGTTAATCTAATCACATCACTGTCTGAGCAGACAGAGATCAGCATCTGGATTATGGCCCATCAGAGACCCAGTCATGTGACCCGCGTCCCAAATCACAGCTGTGCAGCTGTTTAGTCACTAGTGTTTATAGAGTGAACAGCTCAGGTCACAGCTGATGAATCAGTCTCCTCAGATATATGACCTAGAAAATTCATAATTAATACACTTTTTGCCCAGACGTGTTATTATAAGCCTCTGTTCTATTCTATTCTTAGATTTGGAAATGTGGTGGCAGCTTCGGTCTCTCATACATTTGTACAATTGAAAAACGTCGCATGGTGGGGGTTATAAAATATTTCCCAGAGTGCAGTGGGAGCGCCCACATGCAAATCTCTGATGTGACCAATAGCAGAGCTGCTAGAAGATTTCAGTGACGTCACAATAACAGAAGACTGGTGATGACATCACTGCATTAAAAAGACTGACTCATTATGTGGGTGTGCGTAAACACCCTAAAAATAACATCCAGACTGTGTGTGTGTGTGTGTGTGCGCGTGTGTGGACAGGATCCCTGTTGCCATAGTAACAGTCAGGCCTTTTAGTAAGTTCCAGCATCCCTGGATAATACATTTCACATCGTCACTATGTGCAGCGTCACCGTGGAGATGAAGAACGGTGTAGGTCAAAGCAGATTGTCCCACATTCACACAATCGAAGGGCAAAAGAATGTTTCAGGCCAAAGAAGGCAGAGACCGAACAAAATAATGACATTTTTAAAGTACATTTTTTAAGAGTTCTATTAAATCAGTATAAAGAATGCACAACAAAAAAAATAGATTTGCATACAAAGAAATGTTAAACATTAAAGAAATTAATACTTTTATTCAGCAAGGATGCATTAAAATTATCAAAAGTGACTTAAGATATTTATGATATTACAAATGTTTCTACTTCAAATAAATGCTGTTCGATCAAAGAACGCTGAAAAATCAAATGTATCATGATTTCCACAAAAATATTGGACAGCACAACTTAATCAGAAATGTGTCTTGAGCATCAAATCTGCATATTATTATGATTTCTGAAGATCATGTGACACTGAAGACTGGAGTAATGATGCTGAAAATACAGCGCTGATAACAGAAATAAATTATATTTTAACAGATATTCACATAAAAACATTAAACTGTAAAAATGTGATATTTTGGATTAAATAAATGCAGTCTTAGTCAGCAGAAGAGACGTCTTTGAAAAAAATCTCACCCTAAAATTGATCAGTAGTATGTCAGTTTATTCAAAATGTAAGTTTAATTTCTTAAAGTATACATTTACATGATCCAAAATGTGAAAAACTGCAAATAAACAACAGCTGAATGGAGTCAAAGAGGTTTGAGCTGAATTCATTGCAGAAGACGTGTGTAAAGCAGGTAATGACAGCACTAAGATGTGTTTACATGTGTCCTAATATTACCTTGCCATCAATAGAATAATTGACACGTCAATAGAGCTGCTGCAGTGCTTTCCCTCGGGTAACAGTATAACGCATGTATGCACTTCTCAAAGGATCGTGCAAAGCTACACAAATAAGAACAGCACAATGTCTGTTAATAAAAGACCTCTCAAAGAGCAAAGATGATAATTATTTAATCAAGCAGTCCTTAATGATTAAATAGTCATGACGTGAGCAGGTCTAATGTCCATTACACTGGAGACAAACACTAAACACACTCGCTGCAGTGAAACGAGTGGTTTTCATGAATGGCAGGGTTTTAGTGTTGCATACGTTTTGCGTCAGATATAATTTATTTATCTTTTTTGTTGCAAATGACCAACAATATTCTTTCAAAAAGGAATAGTTTACTCGAATGAAAACTTGTAGAAAATGTGCTCACTTCGGAGTGTGGAACACGAATCAATTGATTCAGATCGGAGCGGGTTCACGAATCTTTTGATTCAGATCGGAGCGGGTTCACGAATCTTTTGATTCAGATCGGAGCGGGTTCACGAATCTTTTGATTCAGATCGGAGCGGGTTCACGAATCTTTGGATTCAGATCGGAGCGGGTTCACGAATCTTTGGATTCAGATCGGAGCGGGTTCACGAATCTTTTGATTCAGATCGGAGCGGGTTCACGAATCTTTGTATTCAGATCGGAGCCGAATCTTTGGATTCAGATCGGAGCGGGTTCACGAATCTTTGTATTCAGATCGGAGCGGGTTCACGAATCTTTGGATTCAGATCGGAGCGGGTTCACGAATCTTTGTATTCAGATCGGAGCGGGTTCACGAATCTTTGGATTCAGATCGGAGCGGGTTCACGAATCTTTGTCATTCAGATCGGACGGGGTTCACGAATCTTTGGATTCAGATCGGAGCGGGTTCACGAATCTTTGGTTCAGATCGGAGCGGGTTCACGAATCTTTTGATTCAGATCGGAGCGGGTTCATCGAATCTTTGGATTCAGATCGGATCGGGTTCACGAATCTTTGGATTCAGATCGGAGCGGGTTCACGAATCTTTTGATTCAGATCGGAGCGGGTTCACGAATCTTTGGATTCAGATCGGAGCGGGTTCACGAATCTTTTGATTCAGATCGGAGCGGGTTCACGAATCTTTGGATTCAGATCGGAGCGGGTTCACGAATCTTTTGATTCAGATCGGAGCGGGTTCACGAATCTTTGGATTCAGATCGGAGCGGGTTCACGAATCTTTGTGATTCAGATCGGAGCGGGTTCACGAATCTTTGGATTCAGATCGGAGCGGGTTCATGAATCTTTGATTCAGATCGGAGCGGGTTCAGAATCTTTGATTCAGATCGGAGCGGGTTCACGAATCTTTGGATTCAGATCGGAGCGGGTTCAGAATCTTTGGATTCAGATCGGAGCGGGTTCACGAATCTTTGATTCAGATCGGAGCGGGTTCAGAATCTTTGGCTTCAGATCGGAGCGGGTTCACGAATCTTTTGATTCAGATCGGAGCGGGTTCAGAATCTTTGGATTCAGATCGGAGCGGGTTCACGAATCTTTGGATTCAGATCGGAGCGGGTTCACGAATCTTTGGATTCAGATCGGAGCGGGTTCACGAATCTTTGATTCAGATCGAGCGGGTTCATGAATCTTTTGATTCAGATCGGAGCGGGTTCCTGAATCTTTTGATTCAGATCGGAGCGGGTTCATGAATCTTTTGATTCAGATCGGAGCGGGTTCATGAATCTTTTGATTCAGATCGGAGCGGGTTCATGAATCTTTGGATTCAGATCGGAGCGGGTTCATGAATCTTTGGATTCAGATCGGAGCGGGTTCACGAATCTTTTGATTCAGATCGGAGCGGGTTCACGAATCTTTGGATTCAGATCGGAGCGGGTTCACGAATCTTTGGATTCAGATCGGAGCGGGTTCACGAATCTTTGGATTCAGATCGGAGCGGGTTCACGAATCTTTGGATTCAGATCGGAGCGGGTTCACGAATCTTTGGATTCAGATCGGAGCGGGTTCACGAATCTTTGGATTCAGATCGGACGGGTTCACGAATCTTTGATTCAGATCGGAGCGGGTTCATGAATCTTTTGATTCAGATCGGAGCGGGTTCACGAATCTTTGGATTCAGATCGGAGCGGGTTCACGAATCTTTGGATTCAGATCGGAGCGGGTTCACGAATCTTTGTATTCAGATCGGAGCGGGTTCACGAATCTTTTGATTCAGATCGGAGCGGGTTCACGAATCTTTGGATTCAGATCGGAGCGGGTTCACGAATCTTTGGATTCAGATCGGAGCGGGTTCACGAATCTTTGGATTCGGATCGGAGCGGGTTCACGAATCTTTGGATTCAGATCGGAGCGGGTTCACGAATCTTTGGATTCAGATCGGAACGTTCACGAATCTTTGGATTCAGATCGGAGCGGGTTCACGAATCTTTGGATTCAGATCGGAGCGGGTTCACGAATCTTTGATTCAGATCGGAGCGGGTTCACGAATCTTTGGTTCAGATCGGAGCGGGTTCACGAATCTTTGGATTCAGATCGGAGCGGGTTCACGAATCTTTGGATACAGATCGGAACTGTTTGGTCTTCTGAAGAGGTTAACTGATAGACTGGTCTGGATTAATTGTGATGTTTTATCAGCTGTTTGGACTCATTCTGAAGGCATCCATTCACTGCAGATGATCCATTGCTGAGCAAGTGATGTAATGCTGAGTTTTTCCAAATAGCCTGTACAAGAAAAACTCATCTACGGATGACCTGCTGATGGGGAGTATTTTCAGCAAATGTAAATTTTTGGTTGAACTCCTTTAAACAGTTCATTCACACAGACAGAGAAAGTCAGTGGTTTTGCCGTTCAGTAGGCTACAGCAGACTGTGAAGCGCTTTATTTACAGGTCACTATCACCTTTTCATCAAACACAAATCTCAGAATACTCCAGCGCCTCCCTCGCCTTTTAGCACAATCTGGTTTCCTCCTCGGCTCAAGATGTGCGTCGATAATAGAAAGGAGGTATAGAGAAAGAGAGGGGGGTCGTAAATGCATGTTGTTTAAGAGCTGGTGTCTTGAAGACGCATCCGAGAGGTTGTTTAATGCGGAGCCCAGAGGAAGATGTCACATTTCTGTCTGGAAGCGGTTAATCCAGTAATTCGATTTATTTTCTCCTCCATAAACCCGAGGGAGATAGAGCGCGCTCCACAGACACGTGCACGAGGAGCTCTGATCTTTCTCAGGGATGAAAGTAGTTCAGTCAGAATCGAGAGCAGCGCGTGTGAAGGTTTATTACTGTATTCTGACCGAAGAGTTTTATTGCTTCAGCTGGAGGAAAAATACTGTTTCCGTTCATATTTTCCCATGAGAGTTTCAACAGAGGACCATCATGGGAAAATGAGACCGTGGGGTTTAGTATATCTAGAGACTTAAATAATATTTATGTAGTCAAGTGTTAGGCTACACTGTACATTTATAAATAAATAAAATCAGTAAAATTTATAGAAAAAGAAAACAGCAGCGGGGGTTGTCAGATCTTTACCATGAAAATAGGATGGAAACGTTTTACTTTTTAAATTGAAATAAATCAACTAATATACCAAATTACAAAAAAAAACCTGAGATATAGATTATTATATTCATTCAATTCAAGATTATTTGTATAGCGTTTATTACGATACAATCGCTGCAAAGCAGCTTTACAGGAAATTAAGTCTCTACAAAAGATTTATATATTGTAGAAACTTAATATATTTACAAATTTTGGTTAATTCTGTATACTGTCTGAGGGGTTGGCATCATCTCTTCTCAGGTGTTCGGTCATCTCAGATATATATTAATAGATATTTTTATATTATAATTTCTTTTATTTTTAACCCATTTTTAATAAGACATTAAATTAAAAGCAATATTTCAGTAGGCTAATTTAATTTCTATAATACAAATGATCTTTTTTTATTATTATAATTTTCATATCATTTGTACATAATAAAAAAAACTTAATTCTTATTAAATATTATTAAACTCTACTGTGATAATGACCCGAGCAGTCACAAGCAGCGACGTTGGAGTCCAAACGGTTATTTATTTAGAGCAGAAGTGCAAAATGTGCAAATAAATAGGTTTAAGAATTTAAAACAAAGATTGCAATAAAAACAGTGTAAACCTAGAACTGCAAGAACTAAAATCAGTACCAACTCCCGTCTTCAACGTTGAGGCTGGAGTTTCACATGCTTCACAGCACGATCGTGTCCCAAGTGCCTCACTAGTGGCGGCCATCTTAAATACACATTTTTTCCAGCTCACCAATTTGAAACATACCATTTTTTAAGAAACTTTTGATTTTGACTCTAGACTCTTATGATATACATGAGATGTAGAAACAAGAGTTTAAATAGATAGATACAATTAAAAAGAGACTGGATTAGCCAAAACATTTAGCCAACTCCAACACTTACATACACTAGTTAAACTAAGCACTTTTCTCAGTTTGCTCTTCCTAGGACCACGCCTACTGAGACTTAGTTCACACTGTGGCCCAAATGTGACCCATATCTGATTTTCTTATGACAGTCTGAACAGCACAAATACGATTTTTTCAAATCAGGCCCAGGCCACTTTCATATGTGGTCCTAAATCGGATACATATCCAATGTTTTGCTTCAGTCTGAACAGCCATGATGCATTTCATGCGATTTTTATGTCATTGAAATTCGACAGACGTCACAATTATGTGCTGGATGAGGCGGCAGACAATATATTAGACAATAATATTACTTCGTTATTTAGGCTCCGATTGCACATCAACTTAAAAATTGCTAAACACATGCTAATACGAGCAGCATCCATTTTTATTTCCGCAGGCAGTGCGCGCTGTGTCTGACGTCGTCACGTCTTCTGCGCATGCGGGTCACTTCAGGGCCGTATACGGTTCACACATGAGACTGATGACAATGTGAACAATAGCGCAAAAAAAAAATAATCCGATCTGAGCATTAGTGAACAAAATTTTAGCCAGACGAGGAAATACAAACAAGCAGAAACAACACTAACAGTGAAAACAGTGATGAAGACAATTTCCAAGTCTCTCCATCACATTTAACCATATTTTACTTCACATTTCAAATTACATGAAATGTCCCAGTACATCTACAGTTCTTCACAATATAACTTACCGTTAACCAATTAACATTTTTACTATTAAAACTGACAGTTAGTGGTTTGACCTAACTTATGTTTCCCAAGTATTAAACTTCGGTGCATAACAGAACACCCTAGCTACCACATAGCAACGTGCTTAAAACCACTCAGAACACCCTAGCAACCACATAACAACGTGCTTAAAACCACTCAGAACACCCTAGCAACCACATAGCAACCTGCTTAAAACCACTCAGAACACCCTAGCAACCACATAGCAACGTGCTTAAAACCACTCAGAACACCCTAGCAACCACATAGCAACGTATTTAAAACCACTCAGAACACATTAGTAACTGCCACTGGCAACATTGCAGCATGCATCTGACTCTTGCACTGGGAAACTACCCAGGTCTCCTCAGAAAATGTAAGCTTGAGTAGATTTCAGTGGTCAGCTGACAGCAGCAGGAACTTAGTTTCTCATGATATAATGAGAGTATTAGGCACGCACGCGCACACACACACACACACACACACACACACACACCCACACCCACACACGAGGGATCTAACAATGGTTAATAGAGGATTCACACACACACACACACACACACACACACACACACACACACACACACACACACACACACACACACACACACACACACACACACACACACATGTTGGTTTTTATGGTTTACGGGGACTCTCCATAGGCGTAATGGTTTTTATACTGTACAAGCTGTATGTGCTATTGCCCTACACCTACCCTACACCTAAACTTAGCCCTCACAGGAGACGGTGCATTTCTACTTTCCCCCCCAAAAAACGCACACTGTATGATTTATAAGCGTTTTAAATTATGGGGACACTGAAAATGTCCTCATAAATCACCTTCTCCTTGTAATACCTATGTCATACCCATGTCATTGTACAAATTTGTGTCCTCATAAACCACATAAACATGCCCACACACACACACACACACACACACTCCCACACACAGCCCTTCATCTGCCATGCTCTAATTATGCACTTAATTCGATTGGCTGAATGTGATGATGTCAGGATGCATGAGTAATGAGCTGATTACCATAGTAATGCTATTATGGGATGTTTCAGGAAGAGGAATATGGCTGTAATCAATTTATTTTAATCACAGAACATGCAGTCTGTTCTAGAACACAAAACGTTCTAAACTCGGGTGTCTCTGAAACATGACATACGTATGTTTACTTATGAGGTTTTATTTAATTATTTTCAAACAAAGTTAACTAAATGTAGGCCTATAGCCGAACACCTAAAATAAAACCTTTTGGATACACGTATTCTGACAAATGTAATATTTAAACACTATAAAATTCGTTAAAAAGTACTTAAGATAAACAAAAAGTTACATTTTAAATAGCACAATTTCAATTTATGCAATTATAATCTATTTATTGAAACTAGAACATATGATTTTAAAAATTATATTTTAGTTTTGAACATTTTAAATCATTATTATAATACAAATGATCTAAAACGATAAATACTAAAATATATAATCTGTACATTATATAAATTATTATTTATACATTATTTTATTTATAGTATACTATATTTGTAAAAAAGCTGTAATGTAAAAACATATTAGTATTTTGTGAAAGGAATGAAGCAAGCATTTATATAGTGCTTTATTGTCTATTGCTGTACACCCAAAGCACTTTACAATCATCTGGGGGGGGGGGGGGGGGTCTCTAAATAATAAGTTTCACAATTATTTTGTATTATACATTTTAAAATGATAAATAGTATATTAGAAACATATTATATTTGAACATGTTTGTATATTATATATATTTTATACACACACACAATTGTATTATAAACATTTGTTTTTTAAAATCCCTTTTTAATTGTTTCTAAAAGCAGTATTATAGTATTTTCTTATATTAAGTACTCAAATAATATTTAGAATTAGTTGAAATGATTTCAAGTAATTCTAGAATATGTCATTTTTATATTTTAAATTATTATATTATATTTTAAATATATTATAATACAAATTATCTTATAAATATGATAAAATGTTTAATTTGTGTATTAAATAAATAAAGGGAAATGTTAAGCCATTTTGTTCTGGAAGCATGGATATGTTACAAACAAACACAAGAGTTCTTCAAGTCCAAACCCTCGGAGATGGATTAGTCAAACTGTTACCAAAACTCATCAGTTTCAGAAATCTGCTGGAAAGACACGTCTCAGCAAGCGTTCATCAACACCATAACGTTCCTCCCACTGGCTCTCTGATTGGAAAGTAATTGACTCAACAAACAGTGACCTTGAAACAAACTACAGCACCATTAGAGCCAACAGAACCGCAGAAATGATTGTCTCAGACAGGTTTCCCCAAACTACAGCACCATTAGAGCAAACAGAACCGCAGAAATGATTGTCTCAGACAGGTTTCCCCAAACTACAGCACCATTAGAGCCAACAGAACCGCAGAAATTATTGTCTCAGACAGGTTTCCCCAAACTACAGCACCATTAGAGCAAACAGAACCGCAGAAATTATTGTCTCAGACAGGTTTCCCCAAACTACAGCACCATTAGAGCAAACAGAACCGCAGAAATGATTGTCTCAGACAGGTTTCCCCAAACTACAGCACCATTAGAGCCAACAGAACCGCAGAAATGATTGTCTCAGACAGGTTTCCCCAAACTACAGCACCATTAGAGCCAACAGAACCGCAGAAATGATGGTCTCAGACAGGTTTCCCCAAACTACAGCACCATTAGAGCAAACAGAACCGCAGAAATGATTGTCTCAGACAGGTTTCCCCAAACTACAGCACCATTAGAGCCAACAGAACCGCAGAAATTATTGTCTCAGACAGGTTTCCCCAAACTACAGCACCATTAGAGCAAACAGAACCGCAGAAATTATTGTCTCAGACAGGTTTCCCCAAACTACAGCACCATTAGAGCAAACAGAACCGCAGAAATTATTGTCTCAGACAGGTTTCCCCAAACTACAGCACCATTAGAGCCAACAGAACCGCAGAAATGATTGTCTCAGACAGGTTTCCCCAAACTACAGCACCATTAGAGCCAACAGAACCGCAGAAATGATTGTCTCAGACAGGTTTCCCCAAACTACAGCACCATTAGAGCCAACAGAACCGCAGAAATTATTGTCTCAGACAGGTTTCCCCAAACTACAGCACCATTAGAGCTAACAGAACCGCAGAAATTATTGTCTCAGACAGGTTTCCCCAAACTACAGCACCATTAGAGCTAACAGAACCGCAGAAATTATTGTCTCAGACAGGTTTCCCCAAACTACAGCACCATTAGAGCAAACAGAACCGCAGAAATTATTGTCTCAGACAGGTTTCCCCAAACTACAGCACCATTAGAGCTAACAGAACCGCAGAAATGATTGTCTCAGACAGGTTTCCCCAAACTACAGCACCATTAGAGCTAACAGAACCGCAGAAATGATTGTCCCAGACAGGTTTCCCCAAACTACAGCACCATTAGAGCTAACAGAACAGCAGAAATGATGGTCTCAGACAGGTTTCCCCAAACTATAGCACCATTAGAGCTAACAGAACCGCAGAAATGATTGTCTCAGACAGGTTTCCCCAAACTACAGCACCATTAGAGCCAACAGAACCGCAGAAATGATTGTCTCAGACAGGTTTCCTCAAACTACAGCACCATTAGAGCTAACAGAACCGCAGAAATTATTGTTTTAGACAGGTTTCTCCAAACTACAGCACCATTAGAGCCAACAGAACCGCAGAAATGATTGTCTCAGACAGGTTTCCCCAAACTACAGCACCATTAGAGCTAACAGAACCGCAGAAATGATTGTCTCAGACCGGTTTCCCCAAACTACCTCACCATTAGTGCAAACAGAACCGCAGAAATGATGGTCTCAGACAGGTTTCCCCAAACTACAGCACCATTAGTGCAAACAGAACCGCAGAAATGATGGTCTCAGACAGGTTTCCCCAAACTACAGCACCATTAGAGCCAACAGAACCGCATAAATTATTGTCTCAGACAGGTTTCCCCAAACTACAGCACCATTAGAGCAAACAGAACCGCAGAAATTATTGTCTCAGACAGGTTTCCCCAAACTACAGCACCATTAGAGCCAACAGAACCGCAGAAATTATTGTCTCAGACAGGTTTCTCCAAACTACAGCACCATTAGAGCTAACAGAACCGCAGAAATGATTGTTTTAGACAGGTTTCTCCAAACTACAGCAACATTAGAGCCAACAGAACCACAGAAATTATTGTCTCAGACAGGTTTCCCCAAACTACAGCACTATTAGAGCTAACAGAACCGCAGAAATGATTGTCCCAGACAGGTTTCCCCAAACTACAGCACCATTAGAGCCAACAGAACCGCAGAAATGATTGTCTCAGACAGGTTTCCCCAAACTACAGCACCATTAGAGCTAACAGAACCGCAGAAATGATTGTTTTAGACAGTTTTCTCCAAACTACAGCACCATTAGAGCTAACAGAACTGCAGAAATTATTGTCTCAGACAGGTTTCCCCAAACTACAGCACCATTAGAGCTAACAGAACCGCAGAAATGATTGTCTCAGACAGGTTTCCCCAAACACTCCTACCTTGTTTCCACGTTCCTGTGCAATCCACTTTCCACCATCCAACCAACTCCTGATGAATAAAGTCAAGCCCAGTGCTACATGTGTATCAGTGTTTGTTACATCACCTGCTGCTTTCAAACACATGCCTTCAACCTCAATCAGTGTTAACTGTCAGAGTGGGCGTGGCCACTCAAGCTCTACTGTGATTGGGCGTGTCCTGTGTGGGTGTGGCCAGTATCAAGCAGTGACAAGGCCACTTCTCACCTCTTGGCCTCTATCAACACAATCTCACTTTGTATGAATTCAGATACATGAATATCTTGCATATGCAAACTAACCACACACGCTGACATAAATCTCCCTGTCCTTCTGTAACTCACACCCAGCTCATGTGGCTTAACACGCCTGCATGTGAACGAAGCCACTAATCAACACAACCCAGAGACGTTTGTTCCTGTCAGTAGTAGATCACTGCATGTAAACTAAAATAATCAAATCAATTCACTTTGATATCTAGGTGTGTATGTTCATGCTAATGCCAAACTACAGATTTTCACAATTGCATTTAATTTTAAAAGGTGTGTAATAATTCAACTTTAAATTTGTACCTATTTACATCTGTTCTGTACATGTGTACATAAACATAAAAATACCTTTATAGTATTTATATAAAATGTATATAAAATAATATTTTATACTTAACACAATGTTTAATACTCAGACCCCTTCATTCAGTGGCTGTTGATGTTTAATATGAAAATAAACTGTTGATTTGTTAATTTATAAAATACTTGGCCTATTAGTTTAATAATTATTATAGTATCTATAACTCGTGATAATGGGATTGTACCAGTCACGTCACTTTTGCTCACCAAAAGGCAGCATTTATTTGATCAAAAATAGTTTTCTATGTGAATATATATTAAAATATAATTTAGAGCTGTATTTTCATCATCATTACTCCAGTCTTCAGTGTCACATGATCTTCAGAAATCATAATAATATACTGATTTACTGATCAAGAAACATTTCTGATTATTATCAATGTTAAAACAGTTGCTCAGTGTTTTTGTATAAAATGTGATACATTGTATTTTTCAGGATCCACAGATGAATAAGTTCAAAAGAACTCTATTTATTTTAAACATAAATCTTTTATTACATAAATGTCTTTCCTGTCACTTTTGATCAATTTAATGCATCCTTGCTGAATAAAAGTATTAATTTCTAAACTTGAACAGTATCTATATTCTTTACAGAGCATGATAACGCTATTCTCTCGTTTAATGAAAAAGGCAATTCTTGTGTTGTTGCATTGAATAATTAGTCATATGAGTCGTATTTTTATTCTAGAAAAACATCCATTTAAAGAGAGCACTAAACAACAGTCTGACACCATAAAACTTCCATGAATCAATTTTATTGGCATCCTGATAAAAATGACTGACACGCCAGGATGTGATCTTGAATCAAATGTGACTGAAATTAATGATGACACACACACACACACACACACACACACGACCCGTTTCACACATCTGCCATCTACAGCATGTGATTTCTGCTGCATAAAAGTGTCCTGATTTACACGTTTTTCCTTCAGTATCACATATGAATTGTTAAATGGTGACTGAATGGATTATTGAGAACTAATATAAAGTTTTGCATGACGATCACATTTACATACAAATAATTATTAATCTACACGGTTCCCAAAGTGCATCTATAATCTAGATCCAGTACAAATTTACTGAACAAAAAATAGTTGTGTACCTTTCAAGGCATTTAATTTGCATCAAGCCTGACAGACATTTTTTTTTCAAAGTGTTTTGCATTGCTTCGACAGAAAAAAACAACAACAAAAAAACACTGTATTGCAAATTATGTTGACTAAAAGATTAGTTCAGCCAAAAATTGAAATCTGCTGATAATTTACTCAACCTCAGGCCATTCAAGATGTAGATGAGTTTGTTTCTTCATCAGGGTTGTAGAAATGTGTTTCTGCATCAGTGTCTCAGCAATGGATGCTCTGCAGTGAATGGGTGCCGTCAGAATGAGAGTCTGATAAAAACATCACAATAATCCACACCACTCCAGTCCATCAGTTAACATCTGGAGAAGACACAAGCTGCTTCCAGCTAAAATATGAGTCCATGATCCATAATATTGCTTCCTCCAGTGAAAAAAATCATCTGGTCTGAATCAGGAGAGAAATCTGCACAAAACAAGCTGCATTTACAACAGACAATTTTTATCTTCTCAAGATATTAACTGGATTACTTGTGGATTATTGTGATGTTTTTATCAGCTGTTTGGACTCATTCTGACGGCACCCATTCACTGCAGAGCATCCATTGCTGAACACTGATGCAGACACATTTCTCCAAATCTGATGAAGAAACAAACTCATCTACATCTTGGATTGCCTGAGGGTGAATTAATTTTCATTTTTGGGTCAATTATTCCTTTAGGTTATATATATATATATATATTCTGCACTTTCTTTTCTGCTACGAATATGGGAGCCAAAATAAAAACATGCCGCAGATGTAAGAAGTGCAAAACAGCCTCAGCCTTTACACAAATTCACACACAAACTGGAGGCCAAACACACATACACACAATCTTACAGCGGTTAATGGTAGAACACACACACACACACACACACACACACACACACACACACACACACACACACACACACACACACACACACACACACACACACACACACACACACACACACACACACACGGATTTAACAGTGGTTAATGGCGGCGTTTAAAATGGCAGAGATAAATGCATGTTTGTGGGTGTGTGTGTGTGTGTGTGTGTGTTCATGTATGTGTATGCGAGGTAAAGGCACCAAAGTTATGCATGTTAAATCTATTACCTGCAATGCAGCAAGAAATGTATGTGTTTACACGAGTTTACTGTAGTATTTGCATCTGTACACCATGAAAGTTTGGCTATGGCGTTGAGCAGAAGGCTTTATTTTAAATATATATCTATATATCTGTTTTTATTGTATTTTCAGAACACAATTATCCATGGCTCCTTTAAAGGGCGGGGCCAGGGGCGTGTCCTCTCCGTCCCCTCCGTGTCACGCCTCTGGGGTGACGCTCCGTTGAGAGGCGGGGCCCCCAGTTGCCACAGGCAACACTAGTCTACAGGATGTGATGTCATAGCGAATGGGCGGGGCCGTCTCAGAGGCTAGTCTCCCGTAGAAACATGGTCCCAATGTCATAGGACACTTTCCGGATGGGGGCGGAGCGAGTGCTGGTGAGAGAGGCGTGGCTCGGGGTTTTCCCCGCCTCCAGGAAATAGCAGATTCCCGGGATCTCTTTGGGGAAGTTGTCGGGAAGCTCCTGCCGGGAGCGAGGGATGAAGCTGAACGCGCGCTCGTCACGCAGGAATCTGAGAGGAAAAGAAATGGAAAGGAATTAAATACACAAGACCTCGCTCTGACAAAAACTCAGAGTAAAATCAAAATAGAAATAAGTAAATCAAGTTTTTTTTATTTTTAAAATGCTAAAATCTTTCTGTAAGGTTTAGTTTATTGCAGGGATCCCTAAACCTTTTTGTCACCACTCTGACATAAAATATGTTCTTGAAGTATATTTTAAGTTAATATAATTCAATAAAGTGCATAATTATAATTTTGTATATTATTTTTATATTATGATGGTTTTATTATGCATTTAACTATAAAAATCAAGACAAAATTAGGTTTTGTAATTCTACATTTGTATGTTAAAGTAAAAAAATACATTTTTTTGCAGGATTATATAAGTTAGTCTATCTTAAGTTAGTATTTCAATAATTCAATAAAGCTTATATTATATTATTATTATTAATAGTTTTATATCACTAATATTGTATACTATGTTCGAGACAAATCGAGACAAAATATATTATTAAATAATTATAATAAATTGTTAATATTTCAATAATTCATTAAAATGTGTTATTGTTATAAAATTGTTTTTATAATTTATTTATAATACTTCTAACTATAAAATCAAGACAAAAATATATGATTATTTTTTTTAATAATTATAATACAGGTAATATTTGACTAATATAAAATCAAGCATTGGTTTTAGAAAACTGAAATGAGAAATTAAATCTGGTTCTGGTCACAAATCTGGTCAAATCCTAAAAATGCATGTCCCCAAAAATATTGGAATAATATAAATGTGAAAATAAAGTGATTCTGGTGCCTGCTTTGTTTCCAAACGCGTGTTATAAGTGAAATACAGTGATGGACTGAATGAAGCTATATCGTGATTTAGATTTTATTTCTATTTATTGTGCAGTCCTATTTAATTTACTGTAATTCAACACTTGATTTAAATATTTACCAGCTATTAAACAATTCACAAACCCCTGAAAATCTCATAGTACTTATAATGAGATGCATATACAGACAATTTAGACATGTAAATGTGTGTGTGTGTTTATGTGTGTGAGAGAGAGCAGATCTTCAGAGCTGTGTGTGTGTGTGTGTGTGAGAGAGAGCAGATCTTCAGAGCTGTGTGTGTGTGTGTGTGTGAGAGAGAGCAGATCTTCAGAGCTGTGTGTGTGTGTGTGTGTGTGTGTGTGTGTGAGAGAGAGAGCAGATCTTCAGAGCTGTGTGTGTGTGTGTGTGTGTGTGTGTGTGTGTGAGAGAGAGAGCAGATCTTCAGAGCTGTGTGTGTGTGTGTGTGTGTGTGTGTGTGTGTGTGTGTGTGTGTGTGAGAGAGAGCAGATCTTCAGAGCTGTGTGTGTGTGTGTGTGTGTGTGTGTGTGTGTGTGTGTGAGAGAGAGAGCAGATCTTCAGAGCTGTGTGTGTGTGTGTGTGTGTGTGTGTGTGTGTGTGTGTGAGAGAGAGAGAGCAGATCTTCAGAGCTGTGTGTGTGTGTGTGTGTGTGAGAGAGAGAGCAGATCTTCAGAGCTAGTGTGTGTGTGTGTGTGTGTGTGTGTGTGTGTGTGTGTGTGTGTGTGTGTGTGTGAGAGAGAGCAGATCTTCAGAGCTGTGTGTGTGTGTGTGTGTGTGTGTGTGTGTGTGTGTGTGTGTGTGTGTGAGAGAGAGAGCAGATCTTCAGAGCTGTGTGTGTGTGTGTGTGTGAGAGAGAGAGAGCAGATCTTCAGAGCTATGTGTGTGTGTGTGTGTGTGTGTGTGTGTGTGTGTGTGAGAGAGAGAGAGAGCAGATCTTCAGAGCTGTGTGTGTGTGTGTGTGTGTGTGTGTGTGTGTGTGTGAGAGAGAGCAGATCTTCAGAGCTGTGTGTGTGTGTGTGTGTGTGTGTGTGTGTGTGTGTGTGTGAGAGAGAGCAGATCTTCAGAGCTGCACTTGACTGCAGAGTATCGTCCTTGACGATCTCGACTGAAGCAGGTTGCCATAGAAACAGGTGTGACCGTCTCCACTGCAGCAGAGTTACACATCAGCTGAGAAACGCTGGTGTGTATGTGTGTGTGTGTGTGTGTGTGTGTGTGTGTGTGTGTGTGTGTGTGTTCTCTCACTGGTATGTAGTAGGGCTGACGTTGATGCAGCGCGGGTGACTGCCCGACTCAAACTTGCTGGCCAGCGTGACGTTGTTTCCGAACAGACAGTAGCGTGGCATCTTCACACCGACGACTCCAGCCAGCACTGAGCCCGAGTGGATCCCGATCCTCAGCTACACACAGAGAAGAGATAATACAGAGAGATCGCGTCACAGTAATAAACATGAAAAACACCCGATCCTCAGCTACACACAGAGAAGAGATAATACAGAGAGATCACGTCACAGTAATAAACATGAAAAACACCCGATCCTCAGCTACACGCAGAGAAGAGATAATACAGGAGAGATCACGTCACAGTAATAAACATGAAAAACACCGATCCTCAGCTACACACAGAGCAGAGATAATACAGAGAGATCGCGTCACAGTAATAAACATGAAAAACACCCGATCCTCAGCTACACGCAGAGAAGAGATAATACAGGAGAGATCGCGTCACAGTAATAAACATGAAAAACACCCGATCCTCAGCTACACGCAGAGAAGAGATAATACAGGAGAGATCGCGTCACAGTAATAAACATGAAAAACACCCGATCCTCAGCTACACACAGAGCAGAGATAATACAGGAGAGATCGTGTCACAGTAATAAACATGAAAAACACCCGATCCTCAGCTACACGCAGAGAAGAGATAATACAGAGAGATCGCGTCACAGTAATAAACATGAAAAACACCCGATCCTCAGCTACACACAGAGAAGAGATAATACAGAGAGATCACGTCACAGTAATAAACATGAAAAACACCCGATCCTCAGCTACACGCAGAGAAGAGATAATACAGAGAGATCACGTCACAGTAATAAACATGAAAAACACCCGATCCTCAGCTACACACAGAGAAGAGATAATACAGAGAGATCGCGTCACAGTAATAAACATGAAAAACACCCGATCCTCAGCTACACGCAGAGAAGAGATAATACAGAGAGATCGCGTCACAGTAATAAACATGAAAAACACCCGATCCTCAGCTACACACAGAGAAGAGATAATACAGAGAGATCGCGTCACAGTAATAAACATGAAAAACACCCGATCCTCAGCTACACACAGAGAAGAGATAATACAGGAGAGATCGCGTCACAGTAATAAACATGAAAAACACCCGATCCTCAGCTACACACAGAGAAGAGATAATACAGGAGAGATCACGTCACAGTAATAAACATGAAAAACACCCGATCCTCAGCTACACACAGAGAAGAGATAATACAGGAGAGATCGCGTCACAGTAATAAACATGAAAAACACCCGATCCTCAGCTACACGCAGAGAAGAGATAATACAGAGAGATCGCGTCACAGTAATAAACATGAAAAACACCCGATCCTCAGCTACACGCAGAGAAGAGATAATACAGAGAGATCACGTCACAGTAATAAACATGAAAAACACCCGATCCTCAGCTACACACAGAGAAGAGATAATACAGAGAGATCACGTCACAGTAATAAACATGAAAAACACCCGATCCTCAGCTACACACAGAGAAGAGATAATACAGAGAGATCACGTCACAGTAATAAACATGAAAAACACCCGATCCTCAGCTACACACAGAGCAGAGATAATACAGGAGAGATCGCGTCACAGTAATAAACATGAAAAACACCGATCCTCAGCTACACACAGAGAAGAGATAATACAGAGAGATCGTGTCACAGTAATAAACATGAAAAACACCCGATCCTCAGCTACACACAGAGAAGAGATAATACAGGAGAGATCGCGTCACAGTAATAAACATGAAAAACACCCGATCCTCAGCTACACACAGAGAAGAGATAATACAGGAGAGATCACGTCACAGTAATAAACATGAAAAACACCCGATCCTCAGCTACACACAGAGAAGAGATAATACAGAGAGAGATCACGTCACAGTAATAAACATGAAAAACACCCGATCCTCAGCTACACACAGAGAAGAGATAATACAGAGAGAGATCGCGTCACAGTAATAAACATGAAAAACACCCGATCCTCAGCTACACACAGAGAAGAGATAATACAGGAGAGATCGCGTCACAGTAATAAACATGAAAAACACCGATCCTCAGCTACACACAGAGAAGAGATAATACAGAGAGATCGTGTCACAGTAATAAACATGAAAAACACCCGATCCTCAGCTACACACAGAGCAGAGATAATACAGGAGAGATCGCGTCACAGTAATAAACATGAAAAACACCGATCCTCAGCTACACACAGAGAAGAGATAATACAGAGAGATCGTGTCACAGTAATAAACATGAAAAACACCAGATCCTCAGCTACACACAGAGAAGAGATAATACAGGAGAGATCGCGTCACAGTAATAAACATGAAAAACACCCGATCCTCAGCTACACGCAGAGAAGAGATAATACAGAGAGATCGCGTCACAGTAATAAACATGAAAAACACCCGATCCTCAGCTACACACAGAGAAGAGATAATACAGGAGAGATCGCGTCACAGTAATAAACATGAAAAACACCCGATCCTCAGCTACACACAGAGAAGAGATAATACAGAGAGATCGCGTCACAGTAATAAACATGAAAAACACCCGATCCTCAGCTACACACAGAGAAGAGATAATACAGGAGAGATCGCGTCACAGTAATAAACATGAAAAACACCGATCCTCAGCTACACACAGAGAAGAGATAATACAGAGAGATCGCGTCACAGTAATAAACATGAAAAACACCCGATCCTCAGCTACACGCAGAGAAGAGATAATACAGGAGAGATCGCGTCACAGTAATAAACATGAAAAACACCCGATCCTCAGCTACACACAGAGAAGAGATAATACAGAGAGATCGTGTCACAGTAATAAACATGAAAAACACCGATCCTCAGCTACACACAGAGAAGAGATAATACAGGAGAGATCGCGTCACAGTAATAAACATGAAAAACACCCGATCCTCAGCTACACGCAGAGAAGAGATAATACAGGAGAGATCGCGTCACAGTAATAAACATGAAAAACACCGATCCTCAGCTACACACAGAGAAGAGATAATACAGGAGAGATCGTGTCACAGTAATAAGGGGTCGACGATATGTGTTTTCAGGGCGATACACCGATTATTACAGATCAAGTAGACCGTACGATATTTTGAACCGATATACGTGTCTAGTGTAAAAATAAAAGAATGCAAAATTAATAATAACAAGAGCTCTGACAAAAAAAACGTTCTTTAAATGCTTTTAAACAGTCTTTAATTCTGAAAATGTTAATAACAACAACAACATTAAAAAAACAGTAATATTAATAATATTTAATAAACATAGTAAGAGATAACAGAAGCATTCTGTAAACATTTTGTAAAACTTAAAGTAAACGTATTCAGCGATTGTGTGATTATTCAACAAAAGTTGTAATAATTGTTGTAGTTGTATTAGTAACAGTAATATATTCGGAAACGAACGTATATTTTGACGTTGCCATGAGGACCTTTTAAGTTTCTGTAGCCTATGTATATATGATATGACGATCGTTTTACTCAATGAAACGGTCAAATGCTGTGAAGTGATTCTGCGAGCAGTTCTGGGGATGTTGTCAGTATTGAGTCCTCATTTAGTGAGACGGCAGACTGAAAACACGCGAGCAGCATCGCTTCAGTATGTATGTGTGCAGAAATGAAACCGCAGTCTGTGTCATTCATAACAGAGATGCAGAACATGCAGGATTCATATTTAAAGTGTTTTTGCGGCTTAATATTTATAGATACTAGTCATAGCGCGAGTCGATTTAAGTGTACTGACCTACTTTTGATTAATTCATCCAAACTTCGACACATTCCGTGACATTCCGCGTTATACGGTGAATTCCATTATATGACTGCATTCCGCGATTCGCCCGCATTTTCCGCATCGCGGAATCATAGGTTATATTGAGGTGTTGCAACTTCAGCAACGTCTGCTGCTGCTTTACCTTTGAGAGACAATGATGCGTGATCACTGACGCAGCTCCAGTAGCATGTGCTCTCGGTGTGAGACTGTCTTCAGTTTCCGCGTTGATGGTCGGACTCGTGACTCTCTACATATCAGATGAGCGGTGGGCGGAGATTGCTCTCAGAGATTGAGAGATCGCCTCACTCTCACAGAGTGTTGAGCTAGACAGGCTGCATCGAGCCAAATAGTGCATTTAAACATAAATAGTTTCACCTGTATTATTTATTCACAATAAATAATGTCACCTGTAAATGGTATGTTTGTTTGCCTAAAAAAAAAAAAAAAAAAATACAAAAAAAAAAAAAAAATATCGGCAATTCTGTTTTTAAAATGGCGATATCGATAATCGGTAAAATGCTTAATATCGGCGCCGATAATCGGCCAGGCCGATAATCGGTCGACCCCTACAGTAATAAACATGAAAAACACCCGATCCTCAGCTACACGCAGAGAAGAGATAATACAGGAGAGATCGCGTCACAGTAATAAACATGAAAAACACCGATCCTCAGCTACACACAGAGAAGAGATAATACAGAGAGATCACGTCACAGTAATAAACATGAAAAACACCCGATCCTCAGCTACACACAGAGAAGAGATAATACAGAGAGATCGCGTCACAGTAATAAACATGAAAAACACCCGATCCTCAGCTACACACAGAGAAGAGATAATACAGAGAGATCACGTCACAGTAATAAACATGAAAAACACCCGATCCTCAGCTACACACAGAGAAGAGATAATACAGAGAGATCGCGTCACAGTAATAAACATGAAAAAACCCGATCCTCAGCTACACACAGAGAAGAGATAATACAGAGAGATCGTGTCACAGTAATAAACATGAAAAACACCCGATCCTCAGCTACACACAGAGAAGAGATAATACAGAGAGATCGCGTCACAGTAATAAACATGAAAAACACCCGATCCTCAGCTACACGCAGAGAAGAGATAATACAGAGAGATCGCGTCACAGTAATAAACATGAAAAACACCCGATCCTCAGCTACACACAGAGAAGAGATAATACAGAGAGATCGTGTCACAGTAATAAACATGAAAAACACCCGATCCTCAGCTACACGCAGAGAAGAGATAATACAGGAGAGATCGCGTCACAGTAATAAACATGAAAAACACCCGATCCTCAGCTACACACAGAGAAGAGATAATACAGAGAGATCGCGTCACAGTAATAAACATGAAAAACACCCGATCCTCAGCTACACGCAGAGAAGAGATAATACAGAGAGATCACGTCACAGTAATAAACATGAAAAACACCCGATCCTCAGCTACACACAGAGAAGAGATAATACAGAGAGATCGCGTCACAGTAATAAACATGAAAAACACCCGATCCTCAGCTACACACAGAGAAGAGATAATACAGAGAGATCGCGTCACAGTAATAAACATGAAAAACACCCGATCCTCAGCTACACACAGAGAAGAGATAATACAGGAGAGATCGTGTCACAGTAATAAACATGAAAAACACCCGATCCTCAGCTACACACAGAGAAGAGATAATACAGGAGAGATCGCGTCACAGTAATAAACATGAAAAACACCCGATCCTCAGCTACACACAGAGAAGAGATAATACAGAGAGATCGCGTCACAGTAATAAACATGAAAAACACCCGATCCTCAGCTACACACAGAGAAGAGATAATACAGAGAGATCGCGTCCAGTAATAAACATGAAAAACACCCGATCCTCAGCTACACACAGAGAAGAGATAATACAGAGAGATCGCGTCACAGTAATAAACATGAAAAACACCCGATCCTCAGCTACACACAGAGAAGAGATAATACAGAGAGATCGCGTCACAGTAATAAACATGAAAAACACCCGATCCTCAGCTACACACAGAGAAGAGATAATACAGGAGAGATCGCGTCACAGTAATAAACATGAAAAACACCCGATCCTCAGCTACACACAGAGAAGAGATAATACAGAGAGATCGAGTCACAGTAATAAACATGAAAAACACCCGATCCTCAGCTACACGCAGAGAAGAGATAATACAGGAGAGATCGCGTCACAGTAATAAACATGAAAAACACCCGATCCTCAGCTACACACAGAGAAGAGATAATACAGAGAGATCGTGTCACAGTAATAAACATGAAAAACACCCGATCCTCAGCTACACACAGAGAAGAGATAATACAGAGAGATCGCGTCACAGTAATAAACATGAAAAACACCCGATCCTCAGCTACACACAGAGAAGAGATAATACAGGAGAGATCGCGTCACAGTAATAAACATGAAAAACACCCGATCCTCAGCTACACACAGAGAAGAGATAATACAGAGAGATCGCGTCACAGTAATAAACATGAAAAACACCCGATCCTCAGCTACACACAGAGAAGAGATAATACAGAGAGATCGCGTCACAGTAATAAACATGAATTCATGCATATTACAGTATTAGTTAGCATAGCAACATCTCTATTGGATTTACATGCGTTCTTTAATTTGCCGCAGTGCATTCTGGGATTGCCTTATGGCTAACACAAGATATCTTGTAAGGCGGAATCATTTCTCAGCATCTCTTTTCAAACAGCTTTTGTGCCTCAGATGCTTTAAAATCTATCAAGCTTTGTAAGAGAGCTAATATGTGGATCTGAGCCTAGCTAACGAACCACACGCATCACCATAGCAACTCTAGAGAAGAGCCAATACTGTGAAGAGTGCAAGAAACACACACAACGAGTGCTGAAAATCATTCACGAGCGTCTGTGACTGACAGCTGTCAATCAAACTCAGGGCAGAGCAGCACCGATCTCACTTATCTGCTTAATCGATTTAATGTCAATGGAGATGTTAGGTTAGGCTATTGTTGGAATAGTAGTTCACCCAAAAATGACAATTTGCGGAAGATTTGGAGAAATGTAGCATCACATCATTTGCTTACCAATGGATCCACTGCAGTGAATGGGTGCCGTCAGAAAACATCTTCACAATGTCTTCACAAGACATTAACTGATGGACTTGATTGGTGTGGACTATTGTGATGTTTTTATCAGCTGTTCATTCTGACGGCACCCATTCACTGCAGAGACAGTTTGTGAGCAAGTGATCTCAGATGGGCTGAGAAGTAAACGTCCAGCATTTGTTCTTTTCTGGATGAACTGTTCCTCGAGTGACATGAGAATCACACACACAGCTGTAAGCAGCACAGAGGTGGTGATCACCGTTACGGGATCTGACCTGGACTGCTCATAAACAGCGGTGTTATGGAAAGGGCATCTTATTACTGCTGTTCTCGAGTCATAGAGAGTCCACAAACATACACACAACACACTCACATTTAATGATGATGCACGGTGGCCCACGGCGACGACCCTGATATTATTCATGGCCTTGTTGTCACGGTGACAGTGCTGTCAATCACACAACAGACTAGACTATAACACAGTCTCTCAGGAATACTAATGTGTGCACCTGTTATTGTGCTCTCACTGATGTACTATTATAGTTTTCCTTAATATTTTGAATTAGGTTTTATTTTTTCTGTATTTTTACGTTTATTAATTCTGTAGTTTTTTTTATTTTTACTAGTTTTTTTTTTAAAATATGTTTATTTTTTTGTACTACTATAGTTTTTCTTACATCTTATGTATTAGTTATTGTTAGTATTTCAAGTTAAAGTAAAAAATAGTAGTTATTTGTAAAATTTACATAACAATGTCTGAAAATTCTTTCAAAGTAAATCCTACGCCAATTTATGTTTTCCAGTGTAGCTAAAATAAAATAAAATATACAAATGTTTCATTTCAGGAAATGATTTTGCTTTTTTTCTGTGTTTTAGTTTTACTTTATACATACTTTTAATTTACATTTCATTTGCAGAGTCATATTCCACAAACTTTCAGTTTTATTAAACAAACACAATCATTGCTGCAGTCATTTCAATACAGACGTGACACAACATGCTCAGAGACGCTTCTAAACACACACAACACACAACACAGCACAACACACACACACACACACACACACACACACACAGACACAAACACAACACACACACACACACACACACACACACACACACACACACACACACACAGCACACACACAGATACACACACACACACACACACAAGACACACACACACACACACACACACACACACACAGACACACGCACACACACACAACACACACACACAGATAAACACACACACACACACACACACACACACACACATAAAACACACACACACACACACACACACACACACACACACACACACACACAGACACAGAGACACACACACACACACACACACACACACAGCCTCTCAGACGCAGCGATTGGCTCGTTGACTCTCTCTAAATGGAGAAAACAGCAACAATCTAACAATCAATTAGCGGCAAGCACTTGGAGTGTTCCGCTGTCTCCATGGCG
This sequence comes from Schizopygopsis pylzovi, assembly GCA_027422435.1. Lineage (NCBI taxonomy): Eukaryota > Metazoa > Chordata > Actinopteri > Cypriniformes > Cyprinidae > Schizopygopsis > Schizopygopsis pylzovi. Next base: position 54,608,232 of record CM049817.1, on the reverse strand, counting down.
ACCAGATTCCGCGCGCTCTCCCTCTCTCCCTCTCCCTCTCTATGTCTCTCTCTCTCTCTCTAACTATGTCTCTACGGTGAGTCCAGTGCTGTCGATGGAGCTGTTAAACACAAGATCCTTAACACAACCCCACACACGAGTGTCTCGCTGCGAGCAACATTAAACCGCCGCTCCGCCATCAACGCACGATGAACAAAAGCTACAGACAAACACATCTTGCAGGTTGTGTTTGAATAGGATTCAAATCCCTGAATCCACACCAGCTCTGTTACATTTTGATCACATGACCGCCCATCGTTGTTTTCATTTAGCAAGAGGTGTGCAGTCATCAGAAATGTTACATATAATTCTAATATATTTATTTAATATGTATTTATTTTATATATAATTATTTATTTAATATAAATGTATTTTTTTTGTAAATTTTTACAATTTTCTTATTAATATATTTTTTATATATATTTTTAAATTTGCTATTTTAATACAACATAATGCCTAAATATTGGCTGTTTGATCAAATAATCAGTCAAGAAAGAAGTCAAGACGAATGATCAAATTTAAGTGCATTGCATTCTGGGATACAGTATCCCGCCCCGTGTGAGCTTTGAAAATATTATATTGCAAATAAGTAGCAGTAGGCATCTTAATGGAAAATTGCAGGCTATACAGCAAAAAAGATAGTACTGTAGTTCCAAACAAAAGCTCTAACTCACCTTGATTGGCTTCCCGTCGGGCGTCAGCACTTCCTCCGACAGCTCCATCATCTTCAGCGCCATGAGCGCGATTGGTTTAGCATGACTGTCAATCTTCCTGTGGAGCCCACCTGCCACGCAGTACGCGTCAGCCGATCGTCTCGATCTGTGGAGAAGAGAGCGTTTACTGTATTTCTGTAAGCAACAATCCAGAATGACTTATTATTTAATATCTGATGAGGATGTTACATCATCTTGTTTCATGCAAAACATATATTTCTTTCTTTGATTTAGGGTGAAATGTGACCCAGATGTGTCTTTGTGAGATTCACCCCGTCTCACACACACACACACGCACACACGTACGCGCACGCACACACACACACACACACACACACACACACAACACGCACACACACACAGAGATGTACACACAGTTGCACACACAGATGCACACACACACACACACACACACACACACACACACACACACACACGCACGCACACACACGCACGCACACACAGATGCACACACACACACACACACACACACACACACACGAGTGCAGATTTAGGCTCTTGACACTCACAGGCGGCTGCAGTCAGAATATAACCGCTCTCTGATGAATAACACTTAACACAAAGCAGGTGAGGGACACATGAATATGAATCTGTGTCTCTCGAGACGCACTGATGCCAGCACAGCAGACCGCATTTACATTCAGCCTTCAGAAACACACAAACCGTGTGGTGTGTGTGTGTGTGTGTGAGAGAGAGGATTAGAGCTGGCATCAGCAGTTCACACACACACACACACAACACACACCACACCACACATCACACACATCGACACACACACACACACACACACATGCACGCACACACACACACACACACTCACATGCGCACACACACACACACACACTTTTATTTGTGGTAATGGAGGGCCGCCGTTTATAATGCCAATTTATTGACATAAACTCACTAAGTGCCTTTTCATTGAACACATTGGTCCACACGGTCTGTGTGTGTGTGTGTGTGTGTGTGTGTGTGTGTGTGTGTGTGTGTGCGTTTAAAGATCAGCTTGTAAAGTTAAAAGCTTTTAAATGCTGATGGCCATTCTGAACAGTACTTTAATATAGTGCAGTATATTTAAACCAGTCGAGAACATTTCACGGTCATATTTCACCAACACAAAATCAAAGTAGTTTAAGAATTTTTTTTTAAATAGACTTCATGTAAAAAATAGATTTAAAATATGTGACCTCTGCTGGCAAAATGAGTCACAATGAGCAAAAATTAGTTATTTTTTGTTATCACAATATCCATGAAAAGACCTTCAAAATGAAGTATGATCGAGAAATGACTTCATCCGTTTGAAGCCCAAAGCAAAATCACCAAGCAACGTTGCATATATCGGTTCTGCATATCGGTTATCGGGTACATAAACGTACAAATAATCGGTATCGGTTCTAAAAAATCAATATCGGTCGATCACTAATCGCTTTACCTTATAGACGTCCAGGATGCCGCACTGGTAGTCGAAGCGCGTGTAGAGCTCGTTCAGCATGCTGATGACCTGCATCGGCGTGCACTGCGCGCACACGGCCGTGAAGCCCACGATGTCAGAGAACAGCATGGTGACGTCATCAAACTTCTTGGCCTGAACCAGAAGGCCTTGCCAGAGTCTCTGAGCCACATCGCCGGGAAAGATGGAGTAGAGCAGGTCGACGGTTCTGTGCTTCTCCTCCTCTAAAGCCTGGTGGGTTTTCTCCAGGGTGGCTTTGAGTTTATCCATGCGCTTCTTCAGCCCGTCCTGAGCTTTGGCCTGTTCTCCAACCTACAGAAACGATCAGATAAGAACAACCTCCAGTAGTGTTCTCTCTGCATTATTATAAACTATTAGAGTACTCAATATTTTTAATTAGATTAATTTTTCATATTTTCAGTTTTCATTTGTGTTATTTTATGTATTTTTTGTCATTTTAATGAATTCTAAAAAATATTTCTATTTAGCTTTCATTTATTTTTATTTCAGTATACGTTTTAGACATTTTAATGTAAATAAAATAAAGCTAAATATAAATATTTAAATATTATAAAACCAAAATGATAATATGATGTATTGTTTATAAACTATTAGAGTACTCAATATTTTTAATTAGCTTTTATTTTCATATTTTCAGTTTTCATTTACATTTTTGTTATTTTTATGAATTCTAAAAATATTTCTATTTAGCTTTCATTTATTTTTATTTCAGTATAAGTTTTAGACATTTTAATGTAAATAAAATATAGCTAAATATACATATTATAAAACCAAAATGATAATTATAAAGCCAAAACTAATTAAAAATGACATATTTTTTATATTTCTATTCATCTTTAATTCATCTTTTATTTTTTATTTTACTAAAACTTTAGTTAAAGTTTTAGTATTTCTGTTATGTATATAAAGTATATTTATTATTCTATTAATTACAAAAACTAAAACTGAAATAAAAATGAAGATAAATATAAAGAAAACTTTTTAATATTTATTTTTAGCTTTATATTTAATTCAGTTTCATTTTTTTATTTTATGTCAATAAAAATATATCAAAGTAAATGTATGTAAAATAAATAAAAAAACTGAAACTAATAAAAAGTACAAAATAGTACAAAACAAAGTTTTTTACTATTTCTATTTCACATCAATTCATTTACATTTTTAGTAATTTTAGTACTTCAATTTCAGCTAATTAAAAAAGCAATTTTTAATGTAAGTTTTTAATCTAATATTTTATTTCAGCTTTATGTTAATTATTGATTTATTTATATAATTTTAGATTTACACTGACACATTTATTTTGTAAAGTTGTAAATAAAACGTGCATAGTTACTAATTATTGGGGTATGTTTAATGAGGAAATATGTTTCACAAGAAAACACAATTTAAGTGTTTCTATTTCAAAATGTCACTTTTAAATCGATGTGTTGCTTGCCGTTTGTGAAATCTACTAGTAATTTCTAAATGTTAATTATTTCCACAACACTGACATCCAGAACCAGAAATATCCTTTTCATAAGCGATGAGAGGCAGCTTTTATCATAGTTAAGGGGTGTAATTAAGTATGATATGAAGTCAAAACAATAATTAATTACATTTATTAATAGTAATATTATAATTTTTTTTCCATGAAGTAACAATTCATTATCCAAACTCTTTTCTGTTCAAGGCAAACTCATTGAAAATGTAATGATGTTGGATTGACACACCCACCAGAATGACATCACGCGTGGCGTCATGAATAGGGATGTCAGACAGATGTAAGCCCCGCCCCATGAGCTCCTCCAGCCTATCGACACGCGGCGAGCCCAGGAACATGATGGAGTTGGATTCTGGGAGGTGAAGCATCTGACCTTTGAGCTCCATCACCTGAAACCACACACCACACACACACAGACGAACGTAAAGCACTGAAATGGAAAAGCAAATATGCATAACATATTACAAATTCAATTTATTGGTCGGGAATTAATATTAATGCAATAACCCCGACGTGTTTGTGTTGCCGTGAAGACGCACTCGCATGAATATGTTGCATGTTGTCAAGAAGACACATCGCATGAATGATGTTTAGCATCGCCATTTCAAGCACACGACACACACACCACAAACATATCGGATTTTAGCAACATCACATTTCACACACACACACACACACACACACACACACACACACACACACACAACAACACACACACACACACACAACACAGACACACACACACACACAAACACACACACAGACACAGACACACACACACACACACACAACACACACACACACACAGACACACACACAGACACACACACACACGACAGACACAACACACACACACACACACACACACACACACACACAACACACACACAACACAGACACACACACACACACACACAGACACAACACACACACACACACACACACACACACACACACAGACACAGAGACACACACACACACACACACACACACACACACACACACACACACACACAGACGAGACACACACACACACACACACACACACACACACACACAACACACCACACACACACCACACACACACACAGACACACACACACACACACACAACAAGACACACACACACACACACAGACACAGACACAGACACACACACACACAGATACACACACACACACACACACACAGAGACACACACACACACACACAGATCTCATCACATCACTCGAGGAGAGAGAGAGAGATTTAGTGAGAGAGGCTGTTCTTTTATTAGGATTCGGTTGCTATGGTGGAATTATTGAGCAAGTATTCAATGTTCTCTACATGTTTTATGAGAATATCTCTAGAATATGCGATGAATCCACGTTTGTTAGGAGAATGCATTTTATTTCAATGTGTAACTCGTCTGCTAGAGTTTGAAGGATTCCTCAAATCATGCTACTTTAAGAGATCAGATGACCCATTTTCATCTGCTGGACCAGAAAACATATATATATATATAAACAGACCAGAAGATCACAGTGATTTGAAAATGTAGGACTTTTATTTTGTTTTACTTGAACCAGAAAAAAAACACACCCAGCAACCATTAAAAACTCCCCAGCCACCACCTAGCAACACCTAGCGTATCCCTCTGTGATATATTACTTATATTATTACTAAAGTTTTTTATTAGCTTTTATATTTATATTTTCAGTTTCCATTTTAATTTCAGTTTAAGTTTGAGTAATTTTGTTATGTTCTTTTGTCATGACTTTATGTAAATAAAAATATATTTAAAGAAAATATAAATATTATGGAAGTTCAAATTAGTTAATTTTCCACATTCATTTAAAATTTAATTAAAAAATAAAATTGTACCAATTTTGTTGTATTTTTGTCATATTTATTAGGTTGTTTTTGTTGTTTATACAGCTTTTATATTTTTTTTATTTCAGCTTTAGTTTTTAATACGTCAAGTTAAAGAATGAAAATTAGAAATGTTTCCTAGGCGACTAAATGAAATAAAATAAGTCTGAAGTTGAAGTACTAAAATAATATAAAAATTATTAAAATAAACATTAACTGAAACAAACTGTAATCAAACATAAAAGCAAAATATATTTCAACATTTCTATTTTCATCCAGTTTCATTTGATGTACTAAAATAACTCAAACCTAAAATATACTAAAATGAATAAAAACTATAATTAAATAAAATCAAATAAATAAATAAAACCAATAAAATATATGTAGACATCTAAAAACATTACATTTTAGTAAAGTTGTTGATGTTTTGTTATTCTTATTAGTTTTTATTTTTCTAAATATTTCTATTTAGCTTTACTAATAACTGAAATAAAAATAAATAAAAAATGACAATAATGCAATAGACAAAACACACACAGTCACACACACACACACACACATCATTTTCAAATATTTCTATTTCAGCTTTACTTTTAAGCAATTTCTGTACAATGAACAAACACACTTTACAAACACAAATCGTACACACACACTAACAACAGACAACAACACACACACCGCAGTGCACACACACACACACACACACACTCATTTCCTGCAATGATTTATTTTTATTTCAGTCATTTAGTTTTAATCATTTTAGTTCTTGAACTTAAACCTCTTTCAGAGGATGCTGCAAAGCGTGCGCTCATCACGGCCTGCGGCTCGTTACGTAACAGGACAGAGATATCGAACTCACACACCGTCTGCTTGTTCACACGCTCCAAAGAAGGAAAAATAACATTTCAGGTGTGAACAGAAAGTTCATTACGATCAAGTGTGTGTTTATTTACGGAAATACATGTGTGTGTTTCTTCGCCTCGGTCCCGGCTGTATAGATGTATTATGCAGAGATGGAGAGTTCTGCTTAAATAATGCAGTGTGCGGCACGACTGGGCCATGTGTGTGTGTGTGTGTGTGTGTGTGTGTGTGTGTGTGTGTGTGTGTGTGTGTGTGTGAGAGAGAGACCGTACACTTCTGTACTCAGTCTCTGAAACTTCCCTGTTTCTATGGCGATAACATGACTGTGAACCCGAACCTTTGCACAATCATCCAGCAGATGCACATACTTGTATACCATACAGTTCTGCTTTCATGATTCAAGTGTTCATGTCTACACACACACACACACACACACACAACACACACACACACACGCATCTCTTAGAGGTCTCCATGGCAACCTTGTAAATTAGTACATTTCCAATTCACAGTGACACACCTCTAAATGCCTGGGTGTGTGTGTGTGTGTGTGTGTGTGTGTGTGTTTGTGTGTATTAGACACACTTGTATATAAATATCATAGTTAATATTGTTATTGTTAAGTAAAACTATAAAATACTAAAAAATAAATAAAAATGAAATAAAATCTGAAACAAAATTAAATAAAATATAAAAACCTTTTTTAGCTAGTTGCCAAGGCATTATTTATATTATTATTTTCATTAAGTTTACCTTGATGTACTAAAAAACTAAAACGGAAGAGAGAACTATTTAGAAAACAAAAAAACTATAAAAATAAAAAACAACAAAATTACTAAAACATAAAATTAAATTTAAAAAGAAAGCAAAATTGAAAACGAAAACTCAAAATATTAAAGAAACCTATTAAAGTATCTCAATTATACTAAAATAACACGGAACAGAAACATTGGAAAAAGCACAAAAATACTGAAACTTAAATTAAAATGAAATATATAAAAATAAAAGCTAGTTCAAACTATTAATAAATATAATAATCATATATAAATAATACTACAATAACACTTTTCAAGGTTGACGTAGTTCTAGTTTCACATCAACATGCTGCAACAATTGAGTGACTTTATAAGAATAGGTTAGAGATACTGCTGTCTTTACTAACCACAGTACTAACCTCAACCCACACTCAGAGTAACTACTAACCACAGTACTAACCTCAACCCACACTCAGAGTAACTACTAACCACAGTACTAACCTCAACCCACACTCAGAGTAACTACTAACCACAGTACTAACCTCAACCCACACTCAGAGTAACTACTAACCCCAGTACTAACATCAACCCACACTCAGAGTAACTACTAACCACGGTACTAACCTCAACCCACACTCAGAGTAACTACTAACCACGGTACTAACCTCAACCCACACTCAGAGTAACTACTAACCACAGTACTAACCTCAACACACACTCAGAGTAACTACTAACCACAGTACTAACCTCAACCCACACTCAGAGTAACTACTAACCCCAGTACTAACATCAACCCACACTCAGAGTAACTACTAACCACAGTACTAACCTCAACACACACTCAGAGGAACTACTAACCCCAGTACTAACATCAACCCACACTCAGAGTAACTACTAACCACAGTACTAACCTCAACCCACACTCAGAGTAACTACTAACCCCAGTACTAACCTCAACACACACTCAGAGTAACTACTAACCACAGTACTACCCTCAACCCACACTCAGAGTAACTACTAACCACGGTACTAACCTCAACCCACACTCAGAGTAACTACTAACCACGGTACTAACCTCAACCCACACTCAGAGTAACTACTAACCCCAGTACTAACCTCAACCCACACTCAGAGTAACTACTAACCACGGTACTAACCTCAACCCACACTCAGAGTAACTACTAACCACAGTACTAACATCAACCCACACTCAGAGTAACTACTAACCCCAGTACTAACATCAACCCACACTCAGAGTAACTACTAACCACGGTACTAACCTCAACCCACACTCGAAGTAACTACTAACCACAGTACTAACTCAACCTACACTCAGAGTAACTACTAACCCCAGTACTAACCTCAACACACACTCGAAGTAACTACTAACCACAGTACTAACCTCAACCTACACTCAGAGTAACTACTAACTCCAGTACTAACCTCAACCCACACTCGAAGTAACTACTAACCACAGTACTAACCTCAACACACACTCAGAGTAACTACTAACCCCAGTACTAACCTCAACCTACACTCAGAGTAATTACTAACCACAGTACTAACCTCAACCCACACTCAAAGTAACTACTAACCCCAGTACTAACCTCAACCTACACTCAGAGTAACTACTAACCCCAGTACTAACCTCAACCTACACTCAGAGTAATTACTAACCACAGTACTAACCTCAACCCACACTCAGAGTAACTACTAACCCCAGTACTAACCTCAACCTACACTCAGAGTAATTACTAACCACAGTACTAACCTCAACCCACACTCAGAGTAACTACTAACCCCAGTACTAACCTCAACCCACACTCAGAGTAACTACTAACCACAGTACTAACCTCAACCCACACTCAGAGTAACTACTAACCCCAGTACTAACCTCAACCTACACTCAGAGTAATTACTAACCACAGTACTAACCTCAACCCACACTCAAAGTAACTACTAACCCCAGTACTAACCTCAACCTACACTCAGAGTAACTACTAACCCCAGTACTAACCTCAACCTACACTCAGAGTAATTACTAACCACAGTACTAACCTCAACCCACACTCAGAGTAACTACTAACCCCAGTACTAACCTCAACCTACACTCAGAGTAATTACTAACCACAGTACTAACCTCAACCCACACTCAGAGTAACTACTAACCACAGTACTAACCTCAACCCACACTCAGAGTAACTACTAACCACAGTACTAACCTCAACCCACACTCAGAGTAACTACTAACCTCAACCCACACTCAGAGTAACTACTAACCATGGTACTAACCTCAACCCACACTCAGAGTAACTACTAACCACAGTACTAAACTCAACCCACACTCAGAGTAACTACTAACCACAGTACTAACCTCAACCCACATGGAAATGCAGACGGTTTGCGACTAAGGTGCAGATGTTTACAGGCAAAAGTAGCAAGGCTGTTTAATGATTTCGCCCCACGGAGTAACAAACCCATTACAGCACTAACACTGAATGTCTAAGTGAAGCAGCTGCTGATCTCTGCCTCCTGCGACGAGAGAGCACAGCAGAATCCTGCAGGAACCGTCCTGGCAAGAGTTCAAGCTTCACTGCGGTGGAACCATTTATAGAACCATCCAATATATAAATCAGCCCTGAGATACAGACATATGCTTCTTCTGGCTTACAGAAACCGTTCAGGATCAATCCCTCTACATCTCTTCATCATCAGTCGGATCTAAAGACGTGAACACAAGCAGAACATAAGATGAAAACCTCTCTCTCTTTACAGCAGTCCATATCTGTAACTTTCTATTCGTATTTGTATTGAGGTAGAAAAGAGAGTGCAGAACTGCAGCTTGAGTTTAACAAAGTAGATTAAAATTAAATTAAATTTACACTTTTACAATAGGCTACAAGCAAAGTTTTTCATAAACACTGAATGTCGGCTCAAAAAGGCTTTGAGGAGTAAAAAAAAACAATGAAGTGATAAAAAATAAGGGAATGGATGATGGAATGATAGAATGAACGACTGATGATGGATGGAATGATATATTAATGGATAGATGAAATGGATGGAATGATAAATCAAAGGATGGATGGATGGAAGGAACGATAGAATGAAAAGTGGATGGATGGATCAATGGATGGATGGAATGATGGATAGATGGATTGATAGATAGATGAATAGATGGATGAATTAAATTAATGATGGATGGATGCATAGAATAATAGAAATAACAATAGATCAATGGATGGATGAAGGGTCAGATGGGATGGAATGATAGAAGTTAGAACGATGGATGCAAGGATGGATGGATTGAATGAAAGGATGAACAATGGATGGATGGAATGATAAAACAATGGACGATGGATGGATGGAAGGATAGAATGAATGATGGATGGACTGACAGATTGATAGATAGATGAATGGATGGACGAATGGAATGATCGGACGAATGATGGATGGATCTATGGATGGATGGATGGAATGATAGAACAACAGAACAAATGATGGATGCACAGAATGATAGAATGTACAATGGATGGATAGATGGATGGAGGGTCTGATGGGATGGATGGAGGGTCTGTTGTATGCATAGAGGGTCGGATTGGATAATGGATGGATAGATGGAATGATAGAATGAACAATGGATAAATGGATGTAGAGTCAGATGGGATGGATGGATGGATGGAGAGTCAAATGGGATGGAAGGATGGATGTAGGAATGGATGGATGGACGGATTGGATGGAATGATAGAAGTTAGAACAATAGATGGATGGATGGATGGATGGATGGATGGATGGAGGAATGGATGGATGGATGTAGGAATGGATGGATGGAGGGTCAGATGGGATGGAAGGATGGATGTAGGAATGGATGGATGGAGGGTCGGATTGGATGGATGTAGGAATGGATGGATGAAGGGTCGGATTGGATGGATGTAGGAATGGATGGATGGAGGGTCGGATTGGATGGAATGATAGAAGTTAGAACAATGGATGAATGGATGGATGGATGGAGAGTCAGATGGGATGGATGGATGGATGTAGGAATGGATGGATGGATGGAGAGTCAGATGGGATGGAATGATAGAAGTTAGAACAATGGATGAATGGATGGATGGATGGATGGAGAGTCAGATGGGATGGATGGATGGATGGAGAGTCAGATGGGATGGATGGATGGATGAGGATGGATGGATGGATGGGATGGATGGATGGATGTAGGAATGGATGGATGGAGGGTTGGATTGGATGGATGTAGGAATGGATGGATGGAGGGTCGGATTGGATGGATGTAGGAATGGATGGATGGAGGGTCGGATTGGATGGAATGATAGAAGTTAGAACAATGGATGAATGGATGGATGGATGGATGGAGAGTCAGATGGGATGGATGGATGGATGTAGGATGGATGGATGGATGGAGAGTCAGATGGGATGGATGGATGGATGTAGGAATGGATGGATGGAGGGTTGGATTGGATGGAATGATAGAAGTTAGAACAAGTCGGATGGATGGATGAGAATGGATGGATGGAGAGTCGGATGGGATGGATGGATAGATGTAGGACATGGATGGATGGATGGTTGGATTGGATGGAATGATGATGGATGGATGGATGTAGGAATGGATGGATGGATGGATGGAGAGTCAGATGGGATGGTGGGATGGATGTAGGAATGGATGGATGGATGGATGGATGGAATAATAGATGGTAGCACACTTCATTATGTTGATTAATAAAATAATATTCACAACGAACGAGCTGTAGTTTTGGCTGTGAAATCTGTTGAGTAACACTCCTAAAGACACTGCTAGTCTAGTGACGGAGATGTTTTGTTGAATCAAACAATTCAACATCAATTCAGTTTGTCTTTGTACAGGTGCAGAGATCAGACACGCATCTGCCCTTGACACCTGACTTTCATTTCATCATCTGTTCCTCTGTTTAATTATTTATCTTCTCTTAGCAAAGCCACCTTGATTCAGAGCTTTCAACTGTAGCTGCGTTTTACATGACAAGACAACAAACGGCTTTCTGTGACACTAAAACACGTCAGATCTGACGACGCCATCCTTCAAAGAACAACAGATTAAAGAGAACGAGGACTGGAGAGGAGAGCTTTAAAAAGACATTTACACTCCAGAGCGAGAGCGTTACAATTCATACTTCTGAGTAAACATTCACTGAAATAAAATATCATTTAAATAAATACTTCAACACTTATTGTATTTCAGCTTATTGCCAAGGCAACATTTCTCATTTTCATTTAGTTTAACTTGATGTACTGAAACAATAAATGAATGAAATAAATACACAAATAATAATACAAAAATACATATATATATATATAAAAAATAAAAAAAAATACATAACCGCACAACAAAACTACTAAAACTTCAATTAAAATAAAAACTAAAAATATATTCAATGCTTATTAATATTATTGCACAATAAAAATATAAAACAGAAAATAACATTAATAATGCTAATACATTAACACTGAGAAATGATAAAACTACACTAGAGCACTTTTATGATCATGAATGCAGCTGATGTTGATTATAATCTATTTTTGTCGCATTGCATCAGGCTCTTTTAGTGCTGACACGGTGTTATGCTGTTTATTCATATTCGTTCACATTTATCATCCTCAGTCCAGTAAGCAGCTTCAGGACACACACACACACACAGCTTCTTGTTCCTGAGTTTCTCCAAACACAATCAGCTCTGTACCCAGAGCGAGGCACTGATGTCTCCAGCGGGACGCCTGTTCCTGCTGTCAGCACCCTGCAACTTACTCTGGGTAAAAATAAACGCTGCTGCTAAATGACGTGAAACTCTCATTCATCCCCGAGCAAAGAGTTTCAGCTCTGATGTGACGGCAGGAAAAATCAAAATGAGAATAACACAATGCAACCAGTCATGAAAATGCATAGTTAGGACAGCACAATAAAAAGACAGGATTTGCTAAATGACATTAAAAACTGGAAGTCAGCTGAATTGAATGTCTCCAGTACTTTCATAATTTTGTATCATATTTTTTACTCCTATATAGAAAAAAAAGCAGAAATAAATTAAACTTAAAGGAATATTGTCAATTTCCCTGTTCAGCCTGTGTCACATTATAAATGTATATTATTGCATACTCTATTCAGTTCATGGAAAAATTAATCATTTTACAGTTTTTAAAGATTTTAATTAATCAATAAATCCAGGTTCTGATTAAAGAAAAAAAAGCTAGGGTATAATTTCAGGTAATCGATAAGGCAATATTTCTATTTTGATATTTATTTAGTTTAACTTGTACAGACACACACAAAATATATATATATAAAAAAATAAAAAAAATAGAAAAAATAATACAAACTATATAGAGAAATAAAAAGACAAAAACGAACAACAAAACTACCAAGACTTCAATTCATTATACCTCAAATTAAAAAAGCAAAAAAAAAAAAAAAAAAGTCAAAAATATGAATATAAAAATATTATTATATATTAAAAAAAAAAAAAAATCACCAAAGCATTAACCACAATTTGAATTCAAGATTTATATTAAATGTATTATTAGATGTATTATTTAATTATAAAAATGAAAACTAATTTTAAATATTAATAAAAACTCTGAATAGTTTCTCAGGGATACTAAAATAACATTTTGTTAACGTTGTATATTACGGAATATTCTTTATTTATAATTACATTAGAATGTTTTTGATTCAATAACACTTAAATCTGGGTTTTAAAGCTTGGTTCCATTCATTTTCTCTACAGGGATTGTAAATAAATTCTTCAATAAAGATCAAGGTTTGTTTATTCGTCACATACTAAATTATACAGGGTATAATCAGAAGTGAAATGTAAAAGATTCAACAGATTCACTGTTGACAAATCAACACAACTTTTATTCCCCATGTTTAAATATTTACGTTGGCTGTGCAGATATATTACATACATCTATATTTAAAGCTTCAAACTACTGTTAAAATCAATTTAGTGAAGTATCTCGATATCTCACGACTTGCTCCTCACGGGATTCGAACCTGCGACCTTCCGGTTGCCAGCGCTGAGCCTAAACCCCCAAACCAAATCTTCTGGTTTCATTATGGCAGGTGGTGTCTGTAAAACCCTGCTCCTCTCCAGGCTGAACCACATCAGAGCATAAGCTGCGTCTCTGTACAAATCATTTCATAATCATCTGCCCAGATTTAGGACATAATCCTGCGGGTTTGGCAACAGCTTTCAGAGATGCAAACTCTGTAATTAGGACACGTTCCCACTGTCTAACACTGCCTTCGAGTCATGTCAGGACGATCGTATTTATGAGACGAGTGGACACGAACACCACCACAGTGTTGTAATTATTAGCAGGAGACCCGGGATTTTCTTACAGCCAATTAAAGGATTATGAAAGAAGTGTGTGTCACTGTAAATGTTGATTAGCTTTAAACCCATGAGAGTTGACTTTGATATATATTTTGTTGCACCAGTGCTAAAAACATCATATTTTCAGTTTAATTTCACTTTAATTTGGAGTATTTTACACGCTTTTGTCATTTTTTTTATTTATTTGTTTACTTTTTTTTCCAGTCTGTAATTTAAGTACTTCAACTTAAACTTATTTCAGTTATCTGCCTTGGAAACATTTCAAAATGTACATTTAAGTTAAGTTTTTCAGCTTTCGATATTTATATTTTACGTCAGCTTTATTTCAATTAACACATTTTTTTCTCAACAATAAAAGTGGACAGTAAAAGATATTCCCAGAAGGACTCGAAAGTGGCATAAGACACAACTATTAAAGCTATTTTACAATTACACTTAAACTAATTTTTTTACCATTTAATAAAGCTATTTCTAATTTAAGTGCTCACAGCATTTCTTTTTCTAACCAATCAGCAAAACAAATCCTGTGTCTGGTATTTTCTTGGCTAGAATCTGAACTAACGAGGCTCAAATTGGGAACGAATCATTCTGGAGTCGTTTCATTGTAAACAGATTTCAAAATAGTCTGAATTCATGTAAAATCATGTATTATTTAAAATTACAGCTGACTTGTGATGAAAGCGGCTTTAAATCTTAAATTAGCTCAGTGTTGCTGGGTTCACAAAGAATGAGAAACAAAGAGGTTTCACACCTGGAGAAACACAAATATTTCTAAATAGTAATTTCATAAATATTTAATTAAGCAATTTTAGTCATTTTAATCTTAATTACGATAGTTGCCATATCTACATTTAAAAAATTTACTTTTAGTTTAAGGTTTTTACAATATTTATATTTGATCTTTATTTAAATGAACAAAAATGCATTTTAATATTTCAAGTAATTTTAGTACGTCAACTTAAAACTTATTTTAGTTGCCAAGGCAACATTTAAAAAATTACTTTATATTTTTCACCTTCTATTTTCTTTTCTTTAAGCTTTATTTAAATAGTTTTCACACAAATTCTGAATGAATCATTTTTGAGTTCAAACAGGTTGAAAACAGTCTGCATCAGAATAAAAAACAAACTTGTATTTGGTCAAATTATTGCTGAATGGCGTAGCTTCAATTAGCATACGTTACAAGCGTTTCTAACGGTATTTCCTTTAGTTGTATTGTACTGCTCTGTTTCTTTCTTTCGCTCTTGCTCTCCTCTTTGCTCTGTTCTCTCATAGGTTGCATGAAGCTGTGGTGTCGGCACATAATTGTTCGCTCTATTAAGGCGAAGTCGTTAAAGAGCTCGTGCTGGTGCGGACACAAATGGGTTTGCAGATCCCTGGTTCCTCCTCCAGCCGGCGGCCTAACTTATATCCAGCTCATGTTGTTGTGACTAAAACTAATCCTCATCGTTGTCAATGTTACGGCACACTTTGTGAAGCAGAGCGTAGGGTAGGGCTGGGCGATATGGCCCAAAAAATTATCACGATAATTATTTTCATATCAGTCGATATCGATAATTATCACGATAAATCACAAATCTTTATTTCTTTAAAGTTTAAAGCCAGATTTTTGCTCCAAAGTGAAAGTTTTACAAACCAGACCATTCATTTTCCTTAACACAATAATTATCTAAATAGATATGTATTTCTTAGTTTATGCATGTTCTAACGAGTGATATTGTTTCAAAATCAAGAAACCGGTTTGGGTTGTCTCATAATATGAATGATAATAATATATAACTTTTTTGTCTCTTAGAAATACACATTTGATCGTAGCTTGAGTTAGGATGCAGTAACATTTTTGTTCATTATCAAAATCAGTAACATCTGTACATCAGTAACATCTGTAGCAACCTCAGTTTTATATGGTATAATGTATTCTGACCAAGTTTTTATTTTTACTAAGCATTGGTCTCCTATAGTAGCATACATTTAAATAATGATAAACAGTTAAAACCAGACATATAGCACCTCAATAACATGGTCAAAATATAACTAAATGGTTTTTAAGTAGTCTATTTGTATGAAAGACAGTAGTCTAAAACCATTCAGTATAAATGCACACATGCTATAGCTGCCTTAACCACACATACTTACTATAATTATATACCATTACTCCTCTAATAATATTAAATGTGAATATCCCACGTTTCTGCCACAATACCATAGTGCAGTGAATGTTACTACAGTAAATCCATGGTAAATAATGGCGATGTGCATATTGAAAAGCCTTCTGACTGTCTCGTTGCACAGTGTTTCTCATGTTCGGCTTGTGTTCTCACATTAGGCGTGCTCGACTTAAAGCGGCGCTGCACAGAATGGTCAGTGTATGACATCAAAGTACTGCGAGAGCGATAAGAGCAGATGAAACCTATGCTTTCGAATGGCTCTCGCGGTACTTTGATGTCTTACACTGACCACACTGTGCAGCGCCGCTTTAAGTCGAACGCGCCTACTGACTGGATCTCACAGCACTGCTTAGTGATCACGTCACCGAGTAAACGCATCTGCTCTAGTGAGCTCGTGCCGCGTGCAGTTTGAACTGTGATCCGAGCGGATAAACGGTCCGTGTGGCGCGATTCAAATGAGTCACGTGGTTTCGTTCCGCTTTTGGTGCATAAACATTATATCGAAAATTTTCGAACTTTTCATATCGTTTTAGAGGAAAATTATATCGCGATAATTATCGTTATCGAATTATCGCCCAGCCCTAGCGTAGGGTGTCCAGCACTTTTCTTTTGTGTGAATCTGTTTGAGTTTTGTGTTTGGTTAGGAAGTTAGGTAAGCTGGCTGTATTTAGTTTTTATATATTTTGACTAGGTTATTTAATTTCTCCTTTTTCGCTCTAGATCCCTTTTGTTTGTTATGATGGCCTGTGGCCACTCCAAAGAGATGCTCTTTATGTTTTATTATCTTTAATAAACATAACAGTTTTTGTTTCTGTAAATAGTGTGCTTGTTTGGTCCCTGACTGGAGCGATTTCTTCTTTAATTTGTAGGGATGCACCGAAATTAAAATTCTTGGCCGAAGCCGAACAAGATGAAACACTGAAGGCCGAATAACGAACACGGTTTTTCAAAAATGTTCTCCCTCATGTTGGCCTATTTTGCAATTTTTTTCACTATTGCATAAATTAAATAGCCAAAATCTGCTTTAGATTCTTTTGTCCTGCTTTACAAAAAATACAAAATAAATACAAAAAATTACTTAACACTGAACATTTTTATACATCCTATCAGACATTACACCAACAAAGCACAACTTAACTTAAAATTAATAAGTTAGTAAAATAATGTTTTTGTCCATTTTTGAGACCCCCTTTCTTGAATCAGGCTTGTATTTTTTTCTGTACAAATAAATGCAGCCTTGCTGAGCAGAAGAGATTTCTTTTAAAACATTAGACAATATTACAGATCCCAATTTGAACACTGTGTGAATGTTATAGTAAATGTATTAATACAGCTGTTGTAGGGTAATTATTTATATAATTATTATTGTCTTACTTTTTATTTTATTTTACAGAACAAGAGTAAAATTACAATACTAACATTTATGAATGTTGATGGAGCTTTTATTTTGGCGGAAACACCTCAGGGCTTCTGTTTGTTGACAACAGCATGCAGATATTTCTCAGATATATCTCCTTACGAATTTGGGAAGATGTTTATCACACGTACCACATTGTCACACGCCTTTAAAAATATTATAAAAATGAGCAAATGACGAGTAAGTGTTTCAGCGCAGAATTTCCTCACGCTTTGGACTTTGAACCCTGGCGCCGTGAGCTCGTGCAGCACTGTTTGAATACATGCCATTCGTGCGTGTTTTAGAAAACATAACATTCTGTAGTTTATTTACTAATCCATTTCACGATTTCAATCATCACAGTAACCAGTAACCAGCAACCACCCCCCTTCCTCTTCTCATCGGAGACATGAGAAGCAGCGCTGAGCAGTCTCTCGCTGTCGGTCTTGTAATGATGTCTGCGTCTCTCTCTCTCTCTCTCTCCTGACCGATTTAAATGCTTCCACACTGCAGACGTGTTTACTGCATTAGTGCACGCCACTATTTGATCGCATAACATCATTGATCGGTACAAATTATTTGGTCTTTTCACTTATTCTTTTATTATTTTCGGCCGAACAATTTCGGTTGCCGAACATTCGGTGCATTCCTATTAATTTGTTAGGGATTCCATCACCAATCCTATTTCTATTATGCTCTTCTTGTTCCCTAGACTTGGGGCGTAATAGCATAGCTGGACAATTGTTGAGCTGAAAGTAATGGGCAGTGCATGCTGTTGAGTTAAAGGGCTCATATGATGCGATTTCAAGTTTTCAAGTCTTTGGAGTGTTACAAGCCGTTCGTGAATATATAAGATCTGTAAAGTTGCAAAGACTAAAGAGACATTCTTCTAAAAGTTAAGACTCGTCCACGTCTTCCTAAAACACGCCCCCACATGTCTACGTCACAGTGTGGGAAGATTTGCATAACACCACCCAAATATATACACAATGAAAGAAGACATAGCTTTTATTCTCGCAGTAGTATTGTTGCTGCTGCCGCCATGTCGTGTATGTTTCTATATACGGTAAGGGGCGTAACATTTCTGTCACACGCTTGAGGTATTCGACCAATCACAACGGATACACACTGGATAGCTGGCCAATCAGAGCACACCGCACTTTTCAAAATGATGAGCTTTGTAAATATTGACGTTTCAAAAAACGAGGAGCTACAATAATGTTTTTTTTTACCTTAAACCACGTAAACTAGGGATGTTACGATATCACAATACGATATTATTGCAATATGAAGTCCATGATACAATATTTACTGGAATATTTACAAAGACAAATGAAGTACATTTTATTGTTAAATGATTCTATCTAATGCATTTTGTGAGTTCAAAATTAAGAGCTCCAACTCATGTTCTTAACTAAGAAAACTTAAATCAGAAAAAAGTCAGTGAATTGACTTGTACCTGAAAATTAAAGGGGACTCAACCCTCTTTAAATTTGTGGTACACTGAAATTACATTCACGCTGGGGTTTTAGGAAGCATTACACCAAACACACAAAACAATGTTATTTTTAGCATGGTCATACGACCCCTTTTACTTACCTTCTCTCTGCAGTCGAGTGCTGATCCGTCAGGTCGTGTACGAATGGTGAACGGCGTGGACAGCCGGAGCAGAATGTTCTGGAAGGAGCAGGGGATTCTGGGAGAAACGAGCTCAAAGCTGTTGCTGAAGGTGAGCGTCCGGTGCGGGTCGCTCTTGGCCTGTTTCCGAAGCCCCTCCCCGACCTGCAGGACCTCCATGTTGGGTCCCAGAACCAGGTGAAAGGGAAAAGCCCGGCAAAACGTGCTCAGTCCGATGCGCAAATCCAGCGGCGAGCGTGACAGCTGGCGAGATGTGGCGGCGGTGTGCGATGACGAGGATGCGGGTTGAGTCCGATCCTCTCGAATTAGGAAGGACAAACAGGCAGGAGATGAAGACGAGGGTGGAGATGGGGATGAAGAGGGGGAGGAGTCAGTCGAGAGCTCGCCGTCCTCATTGGCCGTGTGCAGCCACTTGGGAGGAGCTTCCTCCACTGAAACGTCCGATTGGTAGATGCGGCGGGCGGCGGCCCGGATTAAGCCCGGCATGGCCACGCCCATGGTAGGATCGGGGTTGAAGCAGTGGAGGAGGAGAGTCCGTCCCACATCGCTCTCCGCGTCCGTCGCTTCGCTCTCCTGAGGAGCGTCTTTGCATAGGAAAGAAGGAGCCTCGGACGACGCTCGGCGGCCGCAGGACGTTCTGATGTGTTCTAGAAGCGCATCGAAACCGTTGAAGAAGTCCTGCAGGGTTCCTCCGAGAGCTCGCAGAACCCGCTCGTTCTCCTCCAGACACAAACCGAAGAACTCCTCCCCAAATCGGCCGCGGATGTCGGCAAAGTCCACGCCTGTAAAAAATATGCACAAAATTGATCAATTTGCTTAATAATCTTTTAAATAAAAACAAAATATATTTTTTTTAAACAAATAAGACGGTTAATACATTTTAATTTAATTATTTGTTAAATAATTTATATATTTTTTTTAAAAGAAATTGCTTTTATTTAACAAGGATGCATTAAATTGATCAAAAGTGACAGTAAATACATTTATAATGTTACAACTTTCTATTCATCTGTGAATCCTGAAAAATAAAAATATTCCACAAAAATATTGAGCAGCACAACGTTTTCAACATTGATAATAATCAGAAATGTTTCTTCAACAGCAAATCAGCATATTAAGGTTCATGTGTAATAATATATAATAACTTTACTGTTTTGACTGTATTTATGATCAAATCAATGAATCCTTGGTGAGCAGAAGTAATGAAGCTTGTTTCTATTATTGGATTTAAAAAACATGAAAGGTAATTGCAATATTTTATCTATAATTCAGACTTTTGTCCTCGCAATTCTGAATTCATAATTCTATAATAGAAACTCAACTGTTAGATGTAAACTAGCAAATTCGAGAAAAGACTAAATTGTGATACAAAAAGTTATTTCCATGGTGCAAAAAAAAAAAAAAAACTGATTAAAAAATATTTTTATAATAAAAATTAAAAAAAAAAAATAAAGGAAAATGTAAACTCACAATTTCAGAAATGTGAGATAAAAAAAAAGTGTCAGAAAAGTCACAATGGCCTTTTAATTTAGTTTTATTCCATATCAGAAACAAGCTTAAGAGACTTCATAAGAGACTTCTTATTAAAAACATGAACATTTGTTACCAACCCCATTTGAACAGTGGTGTAGCCTATATTTAAACAAATTAATATTTGTATGACGCAGTAACCTTTGAGTAAAAGCAATGCAGCACTTGAGAAGTTACATAGCACGTCATCGAGTGGATTATTGCTTTAATAAAGTCTGCTAAATGCATAAATGTAAATAAAGTAGCATTGCGTTTTAACATGTAACATACAGTCACAGATTATTACTGACATTTACATCGGAATGAACACGACTCATATGAAGATGGAAAGTTTAAAGGTCTGGCCCCAGCAAAACCATCGATTACCAGAATAATCAATCGCTGCAGCACAAGCGCGTCGTGAAACGAGATGCGCAGTAGGTTTCGCTGGGCAGGGCTCAGTTTAAATGGCTCATTGCGTTTATTTATAAACCTGTTCTCGTTAGGGATGGCAGAGTTAGTATCTTAGCAACATCTCAGGAATGGAGACCGCAGCAATGGAGGGAGTTTTTAGGAAAGTGTCAGTGAGTGTGTATTGAGGTCAAAGTTTTACCGTTTCAAGTGTGTGTGTGTGTGTGTGTGTGTGTGTGTGTGTGTGTGTGTGTGTGTACGTGAACTACAGATGCACGATTTGATCAAAAATCATGAATGCATCAGAAATGCATGATGCAAAATAATGCACTTTATGTTGTCAATGCATGCTACAAGTCAACCACTTTACAGACAAAAAACAAGATTAAAATACTGAAACAATATAAAAAGTCCCATGCATGCTTGAGTATGCCAAGTACATACAGAATATCACTCTGAGGCATGCATGACATATACTGCATTTATTAAATTAAATTGCAGCATTTTAAGGTTTAATGATTGCACAAGGTCATGATTTTGATTTCTTCGATTGAATGCACAAGCCTAGTTCGTACTTACCTAAAATAGTTGCTGTGTATTTGAGTATTCCTGAGATGTCAGTCTGGCTGTCACAGCGAGAGTTTTCAAACCAACACTTCTGCTCATCTGACAAGCTTCGTACAAACCCTTGTCCACTGAAAGACAAAGAGAGTTTAATTAACATTTACCAGGGTGCGAGTAGATAAAAGGGTCACCAAAATATCAAAGGAAATAGAATAGCTTCATATCTGAGAACTGAGGGTCTTAATTTCATCCATTTAAACGTGCATTTCAGCTTTCTACGAAATTCCTATCGATGAATAAAAATAGAAATAAAAGAGACCCAAAAAGTATTTGGACTCTTAAAGGGTTAGTTCACTCAAAAATGAGTCTGTGTTTTACTCATCTTCGAAGCATCCTAGATGTATGTGACTTTATTATGTCAGACGAATCCAATCAGAGTTATATTAAAAATGGTCCTGCCCCCCCCCCACAAACCTTACAATGGGACTAAACGGGTGTAAGCTGGATCCTGTTCGGAAGACTTTAAATAAAGTATGCGCACTGTAATAAAACATCCCTCGGATCCAGGGGTGAATAAAGGCCCCCTGTAGCGAATCCATGTGTTTTTGAAAGATAAATATCCATATTTCAAAGGTAATAATCACTTCTCTCTCACTACATCTAACGGTCACAGGCGGAAGCAGTCCCGGCGGATGACGTAATGTGTACGCTTTGCGTGATTAGTGACGAGCGCGGAGAGAGAACAAAACAAAACGCTGGTCACGAATTAGAAGCACAAAATGAGGATTGGTAAAGGGGCATTTATTCACCCCCCCGGAGCCGTGTCAGGGATGTTGTATTACAGTGTGCGTACTTTATTTCAAGTCTTCCGAACAGGATCCAGATAACACCCGTTTAGTCCCATTGTAAGGCTTGGAGGAGCCAGCAGTGTTGGCAACTTCTTTCCATGTTAAGTATCTAAAGCCAGTTTGAAAAGTTGCTAAATTACATCATATGAGTTATACGTATAATTAGCATATTCATGATGTCATCGCGTCGTATTGCCGTTTACATTTGTTTGTCTCTCTGTGCTCATACTGTATTTTAATGCAGCCAAATTCTGAATAAAACTGTGTTACTTTATATATTTGACTGTTTCTGTTGTCAGTCAACGGGATAAATATGAAATAGTGATTAAAACACATCCCTTTACGAATACATAACCAGCTCTTCCTTCCAAGAAGATAGTCTGCACAAAAATCATAATTTATAATTGAGCCGTCATCTGATTAAATCAAATAATACACACAAGATAAGACAAGACAATTCCTGTACTGTGACTTCGGCTATATTTGCATGTAAAATTATAGAAGCAACATAATATCTGTTTTAACTGAACGGGCTGCTCCTCTCAGACGTTCGCTGAACAGAGCAGGTGCAGAGAAAGAGCTGCGTGCGCGCTGATCTCACGCCGTTGAAGAAGTACCAGCGATCACAGAGACTCGCTAAAGTTTGTCCAAGAAGTCGCTAGATTTATCGCTAGTCGCTTTCTGGGAAAAAAGTCACTGGGGGGGGGTCTGAAAAGTCACTAGCGACAAAGTCGCCAAGTTGGCAACACTGGGGGCCAGGACAATTTTTTATATAACTCCGATTGGATTCGTCTGAAAGAATAAAGTCACATACACCTAGGATGCTTCGAAGGCGAGTAAAACACACTCATTCTCATTTTTGGGTGAATTAACCTTTTAAGGCTCATTTCTAAATGTTTACACGTCAAGTCAAATTTATTTGTATAGCATTTTTCACTTTTTTTGAATAGCTTTACATAAAATCATAATGTTAACATTTCTAATATATTCATATCTTCAAGTCTTTTAGTCACATTTAGCATGGGTGATAATATAGTTACTATATACCATCTAACTTTACATAAAGAGCTGGATGATAATATAGTTACATTTAGAGACAAAATAAAAATAATCAGGCAGTTGAGATCTGCTATATCGTATGGTTTTACATGAGTACTCTATGAGGATAAAGTTAGACATACGTTTATATTCAACTTTAAATGAAAAACTGTCCAAAACAATTTGAGCCAAATGAAAATAAAAAATAGGCAGGTGAGATTTGCTTTATAATGTCAAAACTTATTATCATTTGTTGTAAAGAAAACAGCACACAACTTTTGACAAAAACCTAAAACGTTGAAATTAAATAATTAGATGTTCAAAATTGGTTACTTTGTTATTTTGCATCACATGAAATTTAATTCGTTTTAAATGTGAATTTGGTGTCAAAATACTGCATTGTAAGAGCATGCACCTTATCTCGCTTAGACTTACGATTCATTTGCAACAGGTAAATGACAAGAATAACAAAGTGCAATAAAGAGTCAAACTATCTGCGCTACAAACCAGTATGTTTATGATTATGATAATACATTAAAATCTGCAATATCAAGCAGTACCGAATATCGAATTCGATTAACATGCTCATCTCGACAGTAAAGCCGGTTCCTTGATTAGCATTAAATCTCCATCACCTGTTTTCAGATGGAGCGGTGGTTAATACACAGAGCCGTAGTTCACTGACAAGCTAGGACATATCTCGTTTGTAATCGCAGATGAATCGCCTTCGATTATGAATGCAATATTGCGTAGCTTGTCACTGAACTACGGCTCTGTGTATTAACCGCCGCTCCATCTGAAAACAGGTGATGGAGATTTAGCACTAACCAAGCTTTACTGTCGAGATTCGCATGCTAATCGAATTCGATTAATTGCACAGCCTTATCAAGCAGCATAACAGACAGTTTTTCTACAGGGATTTGTATATTTAAATTATTTTAAAGTCTGTTTATATAGAACAGTGTGCATGTTTTCATAACTGATTAGGATTTGTTTTGTTTTAAAAAAAAATGCATTTTGTGTTTGTTCATTGTGTGATTATATGTATTTCTTTGTAACTTTATCCTTTGCTCTTGACTTGGACTCCCTGTTAGAAAAGATATTGTATCTCAACGGGACCTTCCTGGTTAAATAAGTAAATAAACATAGGTCAAATAACTGAATGGAATCAGACCGGAAGTCCCGCACACACGTCACAAATGGCCGCGGCCAGCCTTACATTAAAAATAAGGTGGTTATACATCGAGTTCATATTCAGACTTCTGTCATTTTGATCGCAGACTTTATGATTTGAGACGTTGTTGAGATCTGAAACGCTTTTTTCTTAACACTGTCAAGGAGAAACGACTGAGAAATAAAGGATATCTTATTTCTCCATGGCATTGTGTGGATGTACTACCTTATTTCCCTCCGTCTGTAAAACTCCACTGTTCTCTGCAGGGCCAGCTGAATTGTCTGGGTCTAAAAAGAAGAAAAACAATGCAGTCAGAAGTAGCTCGACCCAGATTCACGAGTGAAAGACTCGATTTAACTGATAAACAACAGCACTCTCAGCGCACGTGTCCAAACACTGCTCGAGCTCGCCTCGAGAGCTCCTTTCGCGGGATCTAAATAAACGGATTCAAAACACACCAGACACAACACAATCAAAAGTTAAAGCAACTGTAGGCATATGCATTTTTTTTACCTAAAATTTCCGTTTCAAAACATTCCCACTCTTCCCCAAACATCGTTTCTGGGAGTGTGTAAGTTCGACAAGTGTGTGCGCGAAAATGATTGGTTTACGGCAACAACAAATGCACGTGCAGCCTACTAGGCATATATTTACGACAGTGAATTCCAATCGCTTAACTGTAGGAGGCTCTAAAGTAAAAAAAATAATACATAAACATGTAGTTGCTTAAAAAAACAAACAAAACAAGTATTTTCTCAATGTAAATTAATTGATGCTAGATTCATTTTTTTTTCTCGAAGTTGTAAATAAAACAAAAATAACCGGCGCACTATATTTAACAAGAACACACTACTTTAGCGTTTCAATGTGTTACTAGCCATTTCTTTGTAATTGTGAAATTTACTAGCAATTTCTGATTCTGAAAATAGTTTCTACGCCACTTTTTTTCAGTAATAAGTTCCACAGAGCTGCAGATTAAGTTCTAATTAGGCTAATCTAAGTTCTCCATTTGTTGAATGGAGTAAGAGGTGGTGGTGGTAAACCGACAGTCTCTATGGGATTGGTCTGTTTGTGCCGTGTTTGTGTGATTTGGTGTCTTTTAAAGGGATTTACAGTGCTGATCTACCTGTAATAGAATACACCCTTAAGCCCTATCCAATCAACTGCCTTTATCACGCTACCACGGCAACAATACTCCAATCCAAAGCTCTTAATAGCTCAAATCCAGCTTTACCTGCTCTCTCTCTCTGGAGAAATGAACCCTGATTTATAATGTAACACTGCAGAGAATGACATTAAAACGCATTATGATGATGAGAAGATGGAGGGACAAAAATTACCTTAATGTCACTGTGCAAAAAAACTTCTTCATGCTTTGTGTAGTCATCCGAAATTATTTCTATTATTCAGCAAGGATGCATTAAATGATCAATTAAGACATGTATAATGTTCTAAACGGTTTCTATTTCAAATAAAAGCTGTTGTTGTTCATCAAAGAATCTTGAAAAATAAAATGCATCAGTTTCCACAAAAAATATGAACTGCATGAAAAATACACAGAAATGTTTATTGATCAGTAAATCAGTATATTAGAATAATTTCTGAAGATCATGTGACACTGAAGACTGGAGTAATGATGCTGAAAATACAGCTTTGATCTCATGAATAGACTACATGTTAATATATATTCAAATAGAAAACAGTTATTTGAAATTGTAATGTTTCACACTAGTGCTGTTTTCACTGTATGTTTGATCAAATACGACCTCGTTCAAAAGCATTGCTGCAATGCATGTTGGGATTGCTTGGGTTTAGAAAGCATCATGAAGTCACATCTCTCTTTGCATCAGGAGGAGTATCCATGCTGCCTAAACGTCGTCTATCTTCTGAAACAGAGCTTCTCATTGTGTGCAGAGCTCTATAAACTCTCAATGTTATCTTCTAAAGAGCGTGTTCGTTTTGTGTAATCCACAAACAAGACAGACGTGATTTTATCTGACATGCAA
>CM049817.1:54570910-54573410 GCA_027422435.1 Schizopygopsis pylzovi | reverse complement strand
TCAAAATTGCGAGCTTTTCTCTTGCAAATCTAATTTTATAGCTTGCAATTCAGTTTTTTTTCTCAGAACCAAATATTATTTTTGTGGTGTTTTGCCTTCTATGCCATGCAAATTTGAATTCTTGAATGTTTTTTTAAAGCAGGTTTCTTTAAGAAACTTAATTTGCAACAGTTTAATGTGCACGTGCTTGAAAAGCAGCTCAGCCTAAAATATAGCTATAAAAACTAGCTTTCATTAAATGACTGATAGGGCATAAACAACATCGCTCCACAGACGATCAGAGCTCAACAGGGTGAACTCAAGGTCAGGTTCACAGGAAACGTCATCTAAACATTATAAAGCCAGAGCACATAATCAGCTGAGCAGCTGGAGGTCTTGTAATATTTTATTCTGAGTTTATTTGCTTAGCAAAACTTGATTTACATCAACACTGGACGTACATTTAAGAGAAAACCAAACAGTTCCTGGGTTGATATTTAATAAAAAAAAAATTTGAAACACGAAAAGGGTCCCATAAAAATCTTCAGACCAGATAAAACAAGCCTGGTTTAAATGACTATTCCTAGACATTGTACTTTATATACTAGAGCCATGTACACACGACAAGCCGTCTAAAATGACAATTCAAGTACGGTAAAGTCTCTGTAGAGTTGAGAAAGCACACCGTCTCAGTGTCTAGCTGTCGGTTTTAGTGCAGTCAAACTCTTTCCACGACTGAGCGAACTTCAGAACCTTCTTACGCTGGTCGTCGAAATTCTCGCGTATCGGTTTCCGCCACCGTCTCGGTTCCAGGTCCAGCATCCCGCCCAGGATTTCCTGATGGAGACGGAACAAATCGGTCAATATGCTGATTTAAATAAAAAAAAAAGAAAAATCCAACTGCAATTAGATTCAGATTGTTTATTTGACATTGTATTTACATATAACGAAATTATAAATATACCAATGTAGCCAGCTACAATAATTTTATATATAAAAAAAATAATAATAATACTATTAATAATAATTTTCCACTGTGTTAAGTGAAATAAAGTGCTTAATACTCAATATAATTGCACATGATTGGTTCTTCTTACATCAAGAATGTATTTTCAGTTCAGTGTTCAGTATGGTCATAGCTTTAGGATAAAAGCTATTCATGAATTATTCTGAAAACTTAATTTTAAAGGGTCATGAACTGAGAAATCAAAATTCCCTTGGGCATTGTTCTATTAAAACATCCTGTAAGTTTCAGAACTCTCTCGTCATCCTAAAAACAGATTCTATTGAAGCCAGTCTGCCAAAACGACTGCTTTTGGGATGTTGCAGAAGATGATCAACGCCTGCTTCTACACCGCTGTCTGTTTAGCCCCGCCCACTGATTCCTGCATGTAGTGTTTATGAGATGAGAGAGGCAGAAACCAGTGGTGGACAAAGTACACAGATCAAGTACTTGAGTAAAAGTACAGATACGTATAATAAAATATTACTCCATTAAAAGTAAAAGTACTGCTTTTTCAATTTTACTCGAGTGAAAGTACAAAAGTACTCAATTTTTTATGTACTTAAGTAAAAAAGTACTGATAGACAGATTTATTTTGCAATTTTATATAGACTACTTTATTTAATTTTATATTAGCACATATTTTTATAATCATACTGCCCAAAATACCTGGGTTTTTCCCAAAATAACCACTATATAGAGTCAAGATATATATGTTGTTGATATGGACTACGTTGATGAGAGTGATGTAGTAATGTTCACTGTGAAGCTTTCACTGCCATGTACCTGAGAGAAAACAGATTTCACATCTAATCTTCACCAGTAAGAAAAAAGTGTTTTAGAACTTGTTGTTTTGCAGAACGTCAGTTATATATGACATGAGAATTAGGCCTGAAATTAGGAAGAACATTTTAAGGAAAATCTAATGATATTTTCATAAGGATTTTTTTTTTTTCTCAAACCTTGTCTGTGGTGTAAAAACACCCCTGGCCAAATGCCCCCGGAGGGCATCACTTCCCACTCTGATAATTACTGTAGTTACTATGTTCTGAACATCACATCCTTTCTTTTTCCCTCAGATGGAATCTATCTAGGTGGCTGAATAAAGATATTTGGACTTTATATCTAAAAATTTCCTCAACTTAGCACCAGCAAGCTTGTTAGCTAGACAGTTAGCATCAGCTAACAATATTTACTTATTTTCAGTATGGTTATGAATAAACATTCATATCTGTCTACTCGGCTAGTTGATCTAAACAATATAAAAATGTATACTGTTGATAAACAATATAAAAACAGACGTCGCATAGGTCTAAATGCATAGCATTTTAATAAAACTGCTAACGTTACAGCAGAGGGGAATATGAACGTGCATGAGTTATTTTATTTAATCTGTGTTATTTTAATGTTTTGTTTTTTGACCTAAAACATAACGTTAGAGACACTGATGTTGATCTGTCTGCATTCAAGCATTTCAGTGGGCTTAAATAGATCACCCTTTACAGCAGATTTAGTTCA
>CM049817.1:54548410-54565910 GCA_027422435.1 Schizopygopsis pylzovi | reverse complement strand
AGTTGCTAAGGTGTTCTGGGTGGTCTTTAGGGAGTTACTAAGGTGTTCTGGGGGGTTGTTAGGGAATTGCTAAGGTGTTCTGGGTGGTTGTTAGGGAGTTGCTAAGGTGTTCTGGGGGGTTGTTAGGGAATTGCTAAGGTGTTCTGGGTGGTTGTTAGGGAGTTGCTAAGGTGTTCTGGGGGGTTGTTAGGGAGTTGCTAAGGTGTTCTGGGTGGTCTTTAGGGAGTTACTAAGGTGTTCTGGGGAGTTGTTAGGGAGTTGCTAAGGTGTTCTGGGGGTTGTTAGGGAGTTTATTCTGGGTAATTGTTAGGGAGTTGCTAAGGTGTTCTGGGAGGTTGTTAGGGAGTTGCTAAGGTGTTTTAGGTGATTGCTAGGGAGTTTATTCTGGGAGGTTGTTAGGGAGTTGCTAAGGTGTTCTGGAGGGTCTTTAGGGAGTTACTAAGGTGTTCTGGGGGGTTGTTAGGGAGTTTATTCTGGGAGGTTGTTAGGGAGTTGCTAAGGTGTTCTGGGTGATTGCTAGGGAGTTTATTCTGGGATGTTGTTAGGGAGTTGCTAAGGTGTTCTGGGTGATTGCTAGGGATTTTGTTCTGGGTAATTGTTAGGGAGTTGCTTAGGTGTTCTGGGAGGTTGTTAGGGAGTTGCTAAGGTTTTCTAGGTGATTGCTAGGGAGTTTATTCTGGGAGGTTGTTAGGGAATTGCTAAGGAGTTCTGGGTGGTAGCTAGGGGGATGGTAAGGTGTTCTGGGTGGTTGTTAGGGATTTGCTAAGGTGTTCTGGGTGGTTGTTAGGGAGATGCTAAGGTGTTCTGGGTGGTAGCTAGGGAGATGCTAAGGTGTTCTGGGTGGTTGTTAGGGAATTGCTAAGGTGTTCTGGGTGGTTGTTAGGGAATTGTTAAGGTGTTCTGGGTGGTTGTTAGGGAATTGCTAAGGTGTTCTGGGTGGTTGTTAGGGAATTGCTAAGGTGTTCTGGGTGGTAGCTAGGGAGATGCTAAGGTGTTCTGGGTGGTTGTTAGGGAATTGCTAAGGTGTTCTGGGTGGTTGTTAGGGAATTGCTAAGGTGTTCTGGGAGGTTGTTAGGGAATTGCTAAGGTGTTGTGGGTGGTAGCTAGGGAGATGCTAAGGTGTTCAAGCAAAGTGGTTGCTTTTGCATTATTCATGCCTGTAGCACAAACGGATGAGTATACATGCAGGATGTGTTTGTAATGCTTGCACCTGTATTTCACTCCAGATGTCCTCATCCAGACCAGTGGCCGCTGTGT
Organism: Schizopygopsis pylzovi; assembly: GCA_027422435.1. Classification (NCBI taxonomy): domain Eukaryota; kingdom Metazoa; phylum Chordata; class Actinopteri; order Cypriniformes; family Cyprinidae; genus Schizopygopsis; species Schizopygopsis pylzovi. The sequence goes on along the minus strand of CM049817.1, from coordinate 54,564,653 downwards.
GATGCTGGATAGGGACGATCAAACAGTGACCTCCGGTCAGAGACACGCTGTTCGGCAGACACAAGTACACCTGCACAAGAGAAAACACACCTATCATGTGATTAATGAGGACAGCGTGCTACAATCTCGAGCTTGTCCTACAGTTCGTCTCCTGTCATCCCTAAAGCACATGGACGAACCGAGCATCAGGAGGAATCCTGTTCAAGCGTACAACACCCAAAACGGCCAGACTGCTGATGGAGAGATCAGGATTCTTTTGCCACAGATATACAGTGTTTCTGACAGCATGAGACAAAATGCTATTTAAAGCAAATGAGTCTGTGTGTGTGTGTGTGTGTGTGTGTGTGTCCAAAGTGGTTGCCCGGGAGTTGCTATGCAGTTGCTAAGGTGAAATGATGACAAATATATTTTACTATGACTTTCTCGCAATAATTTATATTCGTGTGTCAACTGATATAAAATTTGATTCTTTAAAAAAGAAAACTTATTCCTTAAATGTTAAAGTTTTTCTCGTAAGTAGAAATGTGGTCATAATATATCGTGCCTTGTTCCCGACGGCGGCGATCAGATGTTTGGGCAGTTCAGGGCTGTCGAAGCAGTGTCTGCATTTCTCCATCTGCCCGGCAAACCGCCGCGTCTCCTGCACCGCTTTGTTCCTCTGCCGCTCTTCATCTCGACCCGATCTCTCTCTCTGAGCCGCGCTGGACACAAACATGTCATCCAGCGTGTAGTTATCACCGTCTGTCCTCCCCATCATCTGACAAACACACAGATACATTAATAACACAGTCAAATAAACACACAGATACATTAATAACACAGTCAAATAAACACACAGACAGAGTTTTATCAGTCACTTTATCTTGCACGTCTGCGAGTCTTATCTTGATTTAAGAGCTGAAAGCAGTTCAGGACCGAGGAATGAGAATCGGTTTATGAGTCTAATAACTCATGCGCCAAAACAAAGGTTTATAAGTTGATGAAAAGATAGTAATTAGTTATCTTGAATGTGAAACTACAATACATGAATAAATGAGTCTGTATGATAATCCACTGTATTCAGTGTCTCAGTTCAAAGTAAATGTGGCTTTTTAATTTACCGCATTTGGGACGCAATAAGCGGTAAGTTTACTTTATTTACACATTTGCATAATTTACAAAATTGTTCTGGACAAAGGTTTACAGCATTTCACCGATATTGGGACAAAATAAAAGCTTGAGGACCTGAAATAAAATAAAAAATTTAGGATTTGAACATTTGAAATTTAAAAAATAATAGACATAAATATGAATTAATCACCATCATCATCACCATCACCATAATCATCACCATCATCATCACCACCACCATCATCATCACCATCACCACCATCATCATTACCTATCATCATTCACCATTCAAATTTCGACCACCACCAGTCATCATCATTCACCATCATCGGACCACCATAACTACCACCAATCAATCAAAATCACCATTACATCAATCACCACCAAATACACCATCATCACCACCACCATCATCATCACCATCACCACCATCATCATCATCACCATCACCATCACCATCATCATCACCACCATCATCATTACCATCACCACCATCATCACCACCACCATCATCATCATCACCATCACCACCATCATCATTACCATCACCATCATCATCATCACCATCATCACCACCACCATCATTACCATCACCATCATCATCCCCACCACCATCATCACCACACATCACTCATCATCACCATCACCACCATCATCATTACCATCACCATCACCATCATCACCACCATCATCACCATCATCATCACCACCACCATCATCACCATCATCATCATCATCCACCATCATCATCACCATCATCATCCCCATCATCAACAGAATTATAATAATAGATATAGAGATAATAACAAATCTTTTTGTCTTCATTTTTATAATTGTACTTAATAATAATAGAATAAATGCAATATAACAATATAAATAATAATACAATTTAATATAATAATACAAATAATATTAATAAATATAATAATACAACGATAATATAATATAATAATCATACATACATTATAAATAATACGAAACCGAAATAATAATAATAAATAAAATAATAATCATAAATACATTTCATAACTGAATCAACATATAGACTATAAATAATAACCAATAATAATATAAAATTAAAATAAAATATAATAAACATACATAAATAACCAATGTTCAATAATACTACAATGTGCACGGACATATTACAACTGATCACCGACTTAATAAACTCAATAATACCAACATTACTATACATTATATAATACATATAAACGTATAAATGTAATTAAAGATTGAATATTTTATCTATTTACTTGCATGTCACGTGGCCATGAAAAGACATGAAAGAACTGTGTACATATGAAGGTAAATCACTATAATATTAATATTAAATATCTGGAGGACTTCAACTACATATTTTAGGCTTAAGAGCCTCAGCTGACATCCCTGCCACTCTTACACTTCACTAGAAAGAACAGTATGTTCTAGTAATTGTGTAAAACATAGTCCAAGTACTAGTACAAGTCCAAAATATGCTGGAAGCTTTACATACTATGATTTAAGGTGATTTAATGGAGTGATAATATCCAGATTAGGAAGAAGCCATGCACTTCTGCGAGAGACACAGAGGTCAGGTGAACTGATTGGGGGCATTAAAGTGATCTGGAGGTCATGTGATCTTTGAGGCTTGAGAGAGCTCAGGTGATCTGATTGGGCGGCAGGTGGTCATGTGACACTTCATGAACTGAAAGGTAGTTCAGTGATCTGATTGGGCGGCAGGTGGTCATGTGATCTGACTGAGGGTCAGGTGATCTGATTGGGCGGCAGGTGGTCATGTGATCTGACTGAGGGTCAGGTGATCTGATTGGGCGGCAGGTGGTCATGTGATCTGACTGAGGGTCAGGTGATCTGATTGGGCGGCAGGTGGTCATGTGATCTGACTGAGGGTCAGGTGATCTGATTGGGCGGCAGGTGGTCATGTGATCTGACTGAGGGTCAGGTGATCTGATTGGGTGGCAGGTGGTCATGTGATCTGACTGAGGGTCAGGTGCGGATTCACTGCTGATTGCTGGCAAACCTGCGGGTCATTATCTGGAGCAGAATCCAGAAAGCAGCAGCAGATGCCACCGGGCCGCAGAGATTACGCTAACAGAGCATGTGTGTTTCTCTCCAACACAAGCGAGAGCGAGAGAGCTTTAACACTGTGCTACAACAAGCAGACAAAGAGGCAATGTATCCGTAGCAACGGGTGATCTGTGTGGGAGGCGTGTCTGTTCACACTGGCATGTTTGATTGACAGCTGGAGAGGAGCCGAGTGTTGGAGAGGCTGACTGCGCTTTCAATGCTATGTTTATTCTCTGCTTTTATGCCTTTTGACTCCAGCTAACGCAAATAAAACCTAGACAGGGCAGAGATTTTAAGGATAGCTTGTGTGCAGGTCTGTGGTTTGGATTACATATACCAATCTAACAACTAGATTTGCATTTTCAGTTTCATCTAAATGCAGGTTTTGGCACATCTTGATTACGGTCGATGCTTAAGAGTCAACACATAACACAAGACCGTGTTTGCACAGTAAAAGTGACTATTAAGGGTTAAATAGATGCAAGAAATAAATAAAAAAATCAGTTTGCAAAAAAAATAATAATATATATATATATATATATATTTTTTTTACATTTTATCATATTTTTAACATTAATTTAACATTTGTAATGATCAAAATTAAAATGTAAATTAAATAATCAAATCAATAAATAATAAATCAACAAAGCTGCATTTCATCATGCAAATAAATGTAAGTTATAAAACCAATCGTATATTTACTATGCAAATATTACATTGTATTACTGTGAACCAAAGGAGATTTTCATATTCGAATCATATATTTAAATTGATTTCACATTTGAATTTAACTTCAATTAAATAAATTAAGTAATTAAAGAATCAAATGAATTTAATTTTCAATATTAAGGTATTTTTAAATTAATTTTAAAATCAATTAATAATAAAATTAAAAAACTAGCATAATTCATTCATCTAAATCAAGTTAAGTTTATAACAAACAATGCGTAATATTTTACAATAATCTTGATTTATTAACATGTATAGTTAACATTAATTGTTAACATAGTTCAATGAAAAATATTCTAAAGCATTTATTCATTTAGTATATTTATTTTTTACTTTATATTATATATTATAAATAATAATCTAAAAGTCATATCTGTTAGTATGATGTTAATGGTCTTAATTAACCATAACATCGTATTTTTATTAAATAAATTAAATAGATCATAAATAATAAAAAAAAAAATTCATTAAACAATAAGTAATTAACAAAAATAAGGTAATATTTGACAATAATCTTTGATTTATTAACATGTTATAGTTAAATTAATTGTTAACATTAGTTAATTTGAACTAACAATGAAAAATACTTCTAAAGCATAAATTCATTTTAGTTATTATATCTTTTTTACTTTTATTAGTATATTATTAAAAATCAAAAGTCATATCTGTTAATATGACATAATGGATCTGAATTAACCATGAACATCCCATATTTTTATTAACTAAAATTAAAAAGATGAATAAAACTGTAACATGTATTGCTCATTGTTAGTAAATTTTAGTTAATGCAATAATCAACAATAACTAGTAGGAACTCATTTTTTTTTTTAAATATGTAACGTAATATTCTAAAATTTCTCTACAGAAGTTTGAATGGAGTCAAACGTTCCGCAGTACAGCCGTCCATGCACTCTGCACATTCACACAGCTTCTGGTCAAATAAATATATTAATAACACTTTTAACTGCTATCCCATGGTAACTTGGCAGAAAGAGAGACAAATGTGCAAATGTTTGTCACTTTTATATTTCTGGTCTCCATGGCAACAGTGACGTCTTGGTTTATTATAACGGATTTTAGTAGCCCTGCCGGGTTTAAATCAGAGAAACACCAATCACATCGGAGCCAGAGAGGAGGACGGACCGTCACCATCATCACCATCATCATCACCATCATCATCACATCATCATCATCACCATCATCACCATCATCACCATCACCACCATCATCACCATCATCACCATCATCATCACCATCACCACCATCATCATCATCACCATCATCATCACCATCATCCCCATCATCCCCATCATCATCATCCCCATCACCACCATCATCATCCCCATCATCATCATCCCCATCATCATCCCCACACCACCACACATCATCATCACCATCATCACACACACCATCATCATCACCATCATCATCACACCACTCACCATATCACCACCATCACATCACCACCATCACCACCATCATCACCATCATCATCACCACCACCATCATCACCACCATCATCACCACCACCACCATCATCACACATACACAAGCACAGGCTGTCTGAGCACGTCTGCAGCTCACAAACTCAGGCCGGATATATTACATTTCTATACGTCACACTTTTGATTTAAACTACATGTGCTCTAATGTCTTCAGGCTACTAATAGCAATTACATTACTGCTCATTTGCATAGAGTAAACTGCAACGCATCAGCACTCTCATTGAAAATAATGCAGTCAGTGTTATTTTAGTAACACTGAGATTCCATTATAGTTTTCAGTAATATTTTGAATTTCCATTTTTGTTTTAATATTAATTCATATTTTAGTCATTTTGTTCTGTGATTTTAATGTTTTATATTTATTTATATTATTTTATATCTCTCAGTTGTAGTTTTAGTTATTTTAACATCAAATTAAACAAAAAAGATTAAGCTTTTTTTATATATAATATTTTATTTCAGTTTAAGTTTATTTTATTTCAATCAGAGTTATTTAGTACCATTGAGATATTATAGTTTTATTAATATTTTGAATAGGTTTTTTTTTTTCATTTTAGGCAAGTTTTATTAATTGTATTGTGTGTTTTTGGCATTTTTATAAGTTTATTTTATTTATTTTATTCTATATAGTATGTTAATTAAAATCTATATAGTTTATATTAATTGATTAATATTTTGGTTTTATTTATTTTAGTACATCAAGTTAAATTAAATTAAAATGAGAAATGTTTAAAATAAGCATTATTAAAAACGAATAAAGCATTTTCATATTTTATTTTATTTTAGTTTATAGTTTATTTTTTTCAATCAAGTTTTTATTACATTGGATTTAGTATAATTTATTAATATTTTAATAGGTTTATAATTATTTTACATTGTCATTTATATTTTAGAAAGTTTTATTAATTATGTGATGTTTTGGGCAATTCAAAGCTTCTATTTTTTTTTATAATTCTATATAGTTTGTTAATTTAAATCTATATGGTTTATATTAATTGATTAATATTTTTATTTTAGTTATTTTAGTACATCAAGTTAAATTAAATTAAAATGAGAAATGTTAAATTGGCAATTTACCGAAATAAAGCATTTTCATATTTTATTTTATTTCAGTTAATGTTTGTTTTATGTAAAGAAACGTTTTTATTTTATTTTTTTTTTAGTTACATTTACATTTATGCATTTTTCAGACGCTTTTATCCAAAGTGACTTACGCGTGCATTCAGGTTATAATTTTTTTTTGTCAGTATGTGTGTTCCCTGGGAATCGAACCCACAACCTTTGCGCTGCTGACGCAATACTCTACCACTGAGCCACAGGAACACTATAGTTAACTATAATAACCCTGGATCCAGTTAAATGCAAATCCCTTTAGAAGTACACACACTACGTGCTGCTGTTTTCTGCTGATTGGCTAAACGCCACACAGTCATTTCTCAGTGTTTGCTGTGTAAAGAGAGACTGACGCTCACCTTGGCCGCCATGCGTGAGTACAGAGCGTTCTGATCTTCAGCAGAGCTCATCTTCTCCCGTCTCACCATCTCTTGCAGATTCGTACCATCATCATCCTCAAAATAGCGCACACGCTCACCGTCCTGGTGCGTCTCCATCTAAAAATCACAGAAAACGTGACCTCGTTTGAAGTTGTAGTTTACCAGGCTACAAGCTAATATTAATTATACGTAAAGTCCAATCAAATTACCATATTTAGCAAAATCACATCATGTCAGGAGAAAACGTTTCAGTCACTTAAAAGAACTAAAACTATTACAAATATTTTTATTGGAAATAAAGCTGAAATAAAATATGAATATTAGATTAAATTAAAAAATTAACAATGCCTTGGCAACTAACTGAACTGAATGTTGAAAAACTGAAATTACAGGAAATAAATAAACCCTATCTGAAAAAAAGGAAAAACTTAAATAGCCATATTAAACAAAAAAGACAAAAAAAGACAAAAGCACAAAACAAAATTACTAAAAACAAACTGAAATTGTAAAAAATATAAAAATAACAAAGCCGCAGTGTCATTTAGATAATAAATACTATTGTCTTTTTCCACTGACATTTTATTTTTCAAAATAATTATTGTGTTTTTTCATTTTATGTCTATATAGTTTTTATTTTTATTTCAGTTTTAATTTCAGTTATTTTAGTATATCTTATTTTTAGTCATAGTTAGTTATAGTTATTTTTAGTATAGTATAAGTTAAACTAAATGAGAAACGTTAACTTGGCAATAGGGCTGGGCGATAATTCGATAACGATAATTATCGCGATATAATTTTCCTCTAAAACGATATGACTAAGTTCAAAAAATGTTCGATATAATGTTTATGCGCCAAAAGCGGAACGAAACCACGTGACTCATTTGAATCGCGCCACACGGACCGTTTATCCGCTCGGATCACAGTTCAAACTGCCGCGCGGCACGAGCTCACGAGAGCAGATGCGTTTACTCGGTCACGTGATCACTAAGCAGTGCTGTGAGATCCAGTCAGTAGGCGTGTTCGACTTAAAGCGGCGCTGCACAGAATGGTCAGTGTAAGACATCAAAGTACCGCGAGAGCCATTCGAAAGCATAGGTTTAATCTGCTCTTATCGCTCTCGCGGTACTTTGATGTCTCTGACCATTCTGTGCAGCGCCGCTTTAAGTCGAACGCGCCTAATGTGAGAACACAAGCCGAACATGAGAAACACTGTGCAACGAGACAGTCAGAAGGCTTTTCAATATGCACATCGCCATTATTTACCATGGATTTACTGTAGTAACATTCACTGCACTATGGTATTGTGGCAGAAATGTGGGATATTCACATTTAATATTATTACAGGAGTAATGGTATATAATTATAGTATGTGTGGTTAAGGCAGCTATAGCATGTGTACATTTATAATGAATGGTTTTAGACTACTGTTTTTCATACAAATAGACTACTTAAAAACCATTTAGTTATATTTTGACCATGTTATTGAGGTGCTATATGTGTGGTTTTAACTGTTTATCATTATTTAAATGTATGCTAATATAGGAGACCAATGCTTTATAAAAATACAAACTTGGTCAGAATACATTATACCATATAAAACTGAGGTTGCTACAGATGTAAAGATGTTACTGATGTAAAGATGTGACTGATTTTGATAATGAACAAAAATGTTACTGCATCCTAACTCAAGCTACGATCAAAGGTGTATTTCTAAGAGACAAAAAAGTGATATTATTATCATTCATATTATGAGGCAACCCAAACCGGTTTCTTGATTTAAAACAATATCACTCGTTAGAACATGCAGAAACTAAGAAATACATATCTATTTAGATAATTATTCTGTTAAGGAAAATTAATGGTCTGGTTTCTAAAACTTTCACTTTGGAGCAAAAATATGGCTTTAAACTTGAAAGAAATAAAGATTTGACATTTATCGTGATAATTATCGATATCGACTGATATGAAAATATTTATCGTGATAATTTTTGGGGCCATATCGCCCAGCCCTACTTGGCAACTAGCTGAAATAATATTTGTTCAGTTTTTAATATTATAATTTAACGTTAATGTTATTTCAAGCTGGTTGTAGTTTTAGTTAACGATAATAACACTTCAAAGCTGTGTATGTGACGTGCGTCTCACCGCTTTCGGCTTCCTCCGTCCTCCTCTAGGCTCCTGTGGTTGAGACGGGGCTTTAACCGGCCAGGCTCGTCCCAAAGGGTCGGTCCTGAACAGCACTACATCCTTTTCTGAGTCTGTTGGTGCAGAAACCGGTTTGTTTTGGGCTTTTCTTTGAGCTCGGTTCTCTTTGGCTCGACGGGCCGCTTGCATCTGAACCTTCAGTTTTTCCATCAGCTCCTGTGATTGTTCACACACAGTCAAAACATACCATCAGTGTCCGAGTCGAAAGAAAGCATTTTTGGGCATCGTGTGGTCACATGTGTTTTAACGAGCTCACCGTGTTTCCCATGAGTTCTGCCTTGACGAGTTTGGCTCCCAGTTTATTCATCTCTTCATCCGTCAGGATCACCTCTTCCTCCTCCTCCTCTTCCTCGCTCTCTGAACTGGTAGATTGACAAACCCAATCAGTTTTAACATAAGTAACGTTCACAAAAGTGTAAAATAATGTCAAAAACAAAAACCTGACTTTATGACATTTACAATGATTAAATTAATGATTAATTTAACATATTAATTTTAATTATTTCTTAATAAAAATAAAAATATTATTTTGTAATTACAAATATATACAGTAATAATATTGTATTAAAATAATATAATTAATTTGAATACTTTGTAATATTTGATGTGTATATTTGTAATTACAAAATTAATATATTTTAATTTGTATTAAGAAATAATTAAATTGATCTGATAATTAAATAATATATAATATATTGTAATATTATATTTTATATTTATTGCGAAATACTCATATTATATAACATACTAAAACATTAATAATTTTTATAATACATCAAAATATATTATTTTGCTATTAACATATTGAAATTTAAAATATATAAAATATTACACAAAAAATATAAATACAAAATTAATTTTAGGAGTTGTTAAGGGGTGAATTAAAGCAAGAATATCTTAGAAATATCCTATTTTTAGTTGTTTTGTCTTATTTTTTTACAAGTGAAATGTTGAAAAGCTGTCTTCTATTGTGGGTGTAAAGCTCAGAATGAGATCTAGTGAAATCTCTTCTAAAATCACACTTTATTCTGACCTGCTCACTGTTGTTGTTGTAGTTTTGCTCTCTTCCAGCAGGGCGGCGCTCTTCTCTGTGTGTTTCTGCGGGGTCGGTGTCTCCTTTGGATCCTGCACAGCACTGCTCTTCCTCCAGGCAGGCACAACACCATCATCATCATCATCAACAACAGGTTTCTTGAATCCTGCACTCTGATTGGACACAGAGCCTTTCGGCCCCGCCTTCCTGAACCCCGCCCCTCCGCTCATGTCCTCATCAGCATCTGAGGGTTTGACGAACTTGAGGCTGGACTGAGAGGAAGTGCTGTGTCTCTGAGAATGCCGATCCTCGTCAGGATCCGGCCGGGATCTCGGAGGGCGTTCGTCACGGCCTCGAGATCCTCTCTCAAAGTCTCGCTCTCTTTCCCTCTCAGCGTGTGGAGATCTGTCTCTCCGTCTCTCCTCCCGGTCTCCTCTCCTCCATCTCTCCCTCCCTTCCTCTCTGTCATCTCTCCTCCATCTCTCTCTCTCTCTCGGTCTCCTCTCTTCTCTCCTCTCTCCATACACCGCCTCTTCCGCCTCTCGCAGTTTCTTCTGGAACTCTTCCATCGACTGCAGTGGGAAGAGAGAACCATCAAAATACATGATTGAGAAAAACTGGACAGTGTGAACAAAAAGACAACATTGCATCACATGTAGCACACAGCAATGATTCGTTCAGTTTCATGAACAAATGACTATTATAAGCTAGTTCTTTAAATATGAATCAAATGAAGAGCTCTTTTCCAAAACGCTATAAATCCATTTTAATAGTTTTCATGAAAATGAAATTTTTTTACCTAGACCCATACATTTTGTTAATATTCAATTTATCCTGTTAAAATGGTCTGTTGGCTCAGTCTGAACATGTTAAACAATGATTGTTAAACCCCCCCGGGTCCGCAGCATCACACCGAGCGGGTCTTGAACCCGGGTTTCCGGTGCGGGAGGCGGGCTCTCTAACAAGGAACGCCAAAGGCTACAGCTTTTAGCGTCAGACGCTAGAGCGCCTCTTTGTGAGGTCAGGAGAGTGAGGTACATTTTAAACAAGGAAATATAGCGATTTGGCATGAAACATTGATGGAGCAGTGAATAGGTTCAGTACACAGCAAAATTTACACATGGCTGTATAAATTTGGCATTTATCGCGTTTTGGAAAAGAGCTCTTCAAATAAAGAAACACTGCCATGTACAAACTGAACTACCGCAGAAGGGAAGCAACTTTAGTGTTGAAGTACAGAGAGATGTTATTGTGTGTGTGTGTTTGTGTGAGTGTGTGTGTGTGTGTGTGTGTGAGTGTGAGTGTGAGTGTGAGTGTGTGTGTGTGTGTGTGTGTGTGTGTGAGAGTGAGTGAGTGTCTGTGAGTGTGTGAGTGTGTGTGTCTGTGAGTGTGTGTGTGAGTGAGTGTGTGTGTGTGTGTGAGTGAGTGAGTGAGTGTGTCTGTGTGAGTGTGTGTGTGTGTATGTGAGTGAGTGAGTGTCTGTGAGTGTGTCTGTGAGTGTGTGAGTGTGAGTGTGAGTGTGAGTGTGAGTGTGTGTGTGTGTGTGTGTGTGTGTGTCTGTGTGGCGTGAGTGTGAGTGTGTGTGTGTGTGTGCACGTGCATTCACCCCGTATCTCTCCGCCACCACACTCTCCAGACTGCGCTGTTCTCTGTCGGCCTGCTCGTTCATCCTCTGATATGACTTCCTGAGCCAGCTCACCCCTCCATCATTCACCACTCCAGCTGAGACCGAGAGAAATCAGTGTAGAGCATCTGTCAAATGAACACTTCCCGCTCGGCCTGTGCAGAGCTCAGAAAAGAGCTGCGCTGTCAGCTTAACGCCAATGCAAACGTCATTTTAACTCCTCATTCTAATTATGTGACAAGTGAAAGAGAAAATGCATTGAATGAATCATGAAAAATGACGAGAGCAGCTCATTGGCTTTAAACTATCTCTACAAGAGCATGGGTTACAATATTAATAGTTGCAATTAGTCTATTTTTGCATGAAGTCTGGTTAAAATTGCAGCTTATATTTGCCACAAACAGCCAATTTAGCTTTTTAGAAGCTTATTTGACCAACATGTAAATGCTAATTTGTCTTTTTTTTACATTTAGGGGTGAATAAAATAAAATTGTACACAACTCTGAGAGAACAGAGACTGTGAAGATGGGTTTTTATGGCCCATGTTAATTTGATCTGACATTACAGATACCTGAATACGTTCTCAGCATTCTGCACATGAAATATAAATCAACAGGAGACAAAATTTTTGTTCATTGCAAGTGTTTGCAATACAAATTTCTGTGGACGCTTTGCGAAAGATGCAATGCAATGCAACCTTCTCACAAATGCAGTTTCTGCAAAGGAAAAAAGCATTGTGACATGCAGAACACTGAAATCTGTTACTATTATAATTACTATTATTAAATTGTATATAATATATAGTACAATATACTATTTTATAATATAATTTAAAGTAATAATAATAATCTGCAATATGAAATATATATATTAATTGTTCCCATTCCATTTGATATTTTCCCAAGTTCCATGTTTTCTGTTTTAATTTGTCTAGATTCCGTTTTTAATTAATTAATTTATTTATTTTATCCACTTTTTAACTCCATGCCAGCATCAAGATTATTTCATGATGATCTCAGAATACATTACACAAGGTCAACAATCAACAAAAGTTATTCCGTTTCAAATGGTTTAATTCAACTTTAATAATCTAAAATGATGCTTAATCAATTGACTTCATAAAAATGAAGGATGTGAAGAAATAATAACACACACAAACAAAAGCCAAAGGACAATGTTGAACTGCTCTACACGGTTTACATTCATCATGTAAACAATTTTCACTCAAATCGCTCGTTAATTTCACACATAACTACAAGAGCGACAAGTAACAATGACATTTTGACCACGACAGTAGTTTAGTTTAAAATATACTCCAATAATGTGTTTAGGATTTCATGCAAACTGCATCGCCTACAGCGGCTGAGACAAAAATAATCTTTTGGAGTCTGGCCGTGTCAGATCATCACACCTGGTGTCGGCGTTTACCTTTTTTATCTGCGGTACTGGAGGTGTCCCCCGGGGGCACACCACTTCCCCCGTCCTTCCAGTAAGGGTTCAACTCTAACCTGTGAAGACCAGCCTGAGAGAAAGAGAGAGACACGATCAACACAAAAACCCACTTACTTTAACACTTGCTTTGACTGAACCCTTAACAGCTGTTTGCATCAAGGAGAAGATAGTAAAGGTTTTCATGTTTTATTTAAATTACAAAACACAAAATTTCAACCGGTACTCTCTCAGCATTCTGCACATGAAATATATAAACCAATAAAAGATGAATTGTTCAATGCAAACAGTCGCAAAACAAATTGCTGTGGACGCTTCGCAAAAGATGCAAGGAATGCAAAACGCTCATAAATACAATTTCTGCAGAGATGCACAGCAATGAGAAATGCATTATGCTCAAATACGTCAATTATGTGTTAATAACAGCAGTTCAGTTTCACAAACTCTTTGATTGTTTATTTTAATGCTATACCAGCTATTTTCAAGGTGAAAAACACATTAAAACATTAACAGGATAAAAAAAAATAGGTTTAATATGCAATCTGTTAAAACCAAAACTTTTGTTATTGGGATAAAATATGAAAAATCTTCATTTGTGATAGATTTGTACAGATATTTCTGAAAGCAGCATTCTCATTAGGACATATTAGTAAATTTTTGTAATCATCAGAATTTTTTTAAGATGCACGGCTGTGTCATTGAACTGGGAAGAACATCTTTTAATTTCCCAGATTAGAACAGACTGCTTTAACACCAATTACAAACAGCACTGCCGTCTTCATGAACCTTCATGTTGTTTGGAGACACAAACGTCGCTCACCTGTTCGATAGACTCAGCTTTTTGCCTTTCTGTCTCTTTCTCTGCTTCTTTTTGTGCTCGTCTCTCTGCCAGGGAGGTCGTTTTCATCGCCAGGAAGTCAAAGGTCATCCATTCGTCTCTCTACGAAAGGTCAAACAGACAGAGGCTACAAAAAAAACAAGACTATTCTTCATCGTACTGGGCGTTTTTTTTAAATGTTTCATTAGTAAAAAAAGATGTCATTCTATTTTGACCTACAAGCAATTTTATTGCTGCTAAAAATAAACTATTCAGGAGGACAGAAAAGCATTTGTGTGCATCTCGGCCCATTCGTGCAAAGATGAACCTTACGCATCTTCGTCACATCTCTGGATGTTGAAAACAAATGACTTCTGGTGGCTTTGAGAACGGCTGTCAGTGTGAACGCCCTCGCATCTCAGAGAGAGCTCTTCAATTCAACTAATAACAGTACTGAAGTTTCCACAAGTGGCTTTACTGTGTAGGACAACAATCACTCACTCTGACACACACACACACACACACACACACACACGCTCTCTCTCTCATAGTCATAATCTCAAGTCTTTCTAAAGACTGATTACGGTCCACAGCAAGGATAGTAATCGCGTCACATTAAGCTGCTGTATGACAAACCGCCTCCATTAATTCTGGAGAACACAAGACAGACTTGTCAGGTACTAGTAAGTATAAATCTGTTCTCACTGAAAGCGAAATAATATTTCTGAGATTTTGGAGATGTTGGTATAGAGAGATTATTGATCTAATATTGGGGCCAATTTCAGATAACCAACAAAACTCACTCGGCAACAATAGAGTAGGATCTTACTTGGTTAGCACTGGCTGAGCTGACAGTGGGCGTGGCCTCATGCTCCGCCTTCCATGCCTTGTCTCCGCCCCCTGACAGAGCCGGGGCCTCCACCCACTCGTCCTCTGAGTGCTGAAAAGAAACCAAGATTGGCACAGAAAAATATGCTTTTATACTAAAACTATCACAATTTACTGCAACAAATTTAATCATGCAACCAGAAATACCTGGAGAAAAGAAAATTGCTTAAAGAACGGTTAAGTGTGGATTAAAGGAATGGTTCACCCGTTTGCTCTACAGTGAATGGGTGCCGTCAGAATGAGAGTACAAACAGCTGATAAAAAACATCATCATAATCCACACCACTCCAGTCCATCAGTTAACATCTGGAGAAAACAAAATCCAGAGGAAGCATTATTATAGGTTTTGGCCGGAAGCAACGGTTTGAAGTTAAATTTTTTTACTGATGGATTTGTTTCTCACAAACATGCAGCTTTTGTCTTCTGAATATGTTAACTGATGGACTGGAGTGGTGTGGATTATTGTGATGTTTTATCAGCTGTTTGGACTCTTATTCAGACGGCACCCATTCACTGCAGAGCATCCATTGCTGAGACACTGATGCAATGCTTTATTTCTCCAAATCTGATGAAGAAACAAACCATCTACATCTTGTATGACCTGAGGGTGGGTAATATTTCAGCAAATTCTCACTTTTGTGTGAACTATTCCTTTAATGTGATTTAAAGGGCTAAACGTAACGTGAAAACCCAATAAAATAAACCCCTAAACATCCAGGTACATACTTCAGAGCTGTCACAAGATGCATCTTCCTTGTCTTTAGTCTCTCTCTTGGCTTTCTTCTCTTTCTTACTCTTTTTAGCTTTCTTCTCTTTTTTCTTTTTCTTGTTTTTCACTGTATGCTCCTGTGTGCAAAAACAAGCACCAAATGTGAATCCAGTGTGAAGAGAGATGAAAGACCCAACACGGGGTGCACCACATCTTTATAAAGTTAACATGAACTTGCTTTCATAGCATTTTAATATCTACAGCATGATTTCTGAAGGATCATGTGACACTGAAGACTGAAGTAATGAAACTAAAAACTCAGCTTTGCATCATGGAAATAAATTAAATTGTACAATATATTCACATAGGAAATAGTTTTTTAAGATGGTAAAAATATTTCACAATTTTACAGATTTTACTGTATTTTTAATCAAATAAATGCAGACTTGGTGAGCAGAAGAGATCATATATCATCTTCAATAAACACATGCACGTTTATTTGGGTTTGTTGTCATCTGCATCGAAGCTCACGCTGCAGTTTGACCTCTGACCTGGCCTATCTGCTGCAGTCGTAGGTCAACATCCGGAAGCATCCATGTGTCCTCGCCCCTGGC